>LBNU01000948.1:6587-20485 GCA_014162995.1 Artemisia annua | reverse complement strand
TGATGAGACGAAAAGTGTTACGCTTTTAGGGGGTCATTTAAGCCCTAATTCGTATAAATGTGATCAAATATTGCCCTAAATCGTTCCTTTTGTCATTTTAGGTACTTTTGAGAGGAATTCTGGAAAACATGCATATTTGGACGTTTTTGGAGCATAAAAATGAAGAAAACAACAAAGTCTCAAAGAAGCTGGAAATTACAACCTGACGGCGTCAGGAGTCACAAGGTGACGCTGTCAGCAAGGATGACAAAAGAGTGGAATTCAATTATCAAACGATAGGCCAGAAAGATTTCAAGAATTTACACCTGACGGCGTCAGGCGTTAAAAGGTGTAGGCTATCAGGAGCAAAGTTAAAAAGAGACGGCCCAAAGAGTTTTACAAGCTGACTACGTCCGAAATGGATCTAGGCCATCCGAGAACCCTAATGTCGGCGAGGTGACGGCATCAGACCCTATAAGCTGACGCCGTTCGAACTTATTTTCTATATATAGTTTCCAAATTTTCATTCATTAGTGTGGAACTTTGTGGAGAACTTTTAGGGCAAACCCTAAAGACGAATTTTCTGAGACTTTTAGGGTTTCCAACCCTTGGAACCCTAGTGCTTAATTAAAGATAAGTCTTCACTTTAATTCAATCAATATGTCTATGTGTTGGTTGTCTATCTATCTTGCTTGTCTTTTAATTAACATGAATAGCTAAATTCCCTAGTGGTTGCTTATATCTAATGAAACCTAACTATTAATTATTGGTTAATTGGTGTGTGTTGTTTTTTGTTGGGATGATTGTTTCATCGATGTTAGGCTCAAGAAAACTGGCCAACCTCCTTTATGGTAACGTGCTTGAACGTCTTGGGAAACATGTAGTCGAGGCATACTAGGCTATTAAGGTAGTATTTAATGCATGAGCCACTGTTTACAATCCCTATGGTTGTGCCGTGGATGGCATAGGAGGAGATAAGAGCTCATAGAATTGGAGAGATATGTATGCCACTCCATGAGTTATTAGGAATACACCCTTCATCAACACAAGTAACATACATATCAATTAACCGGTAAAAGATAGTTAGGGTGTAATGAAATCTAAGTAAACACAATTTTCTGCATATTGTTTTCACAACCACAATAGTTTAGATATTTATTTATTTTAATTTGCAAAAGTAGTAAACTTGGCTTAGTTGAGTAGCAACTAATTCTGCCTTTCCTCTAAAAACCGAGATTTTAATTGCTTTCTAAAAAATATAAAAACACAAAAAGAATCTTCCTTCCACCCTTAGACCTATTAGATTAGCTATTCTATCCTAGCGAACACTATTCCCTGTGAGAGAACGATCAATCCCCCGTACTTGCCAATATCCTATACTACTACGGTCAGGTACACTGCCTGGTGGGGTTGTAAGCCTCTTGAGATCCCTCGAGAGGTAAAACCTGTTGTAAGGTCACAAAATTACGCATCAATGTCAAAGGTCAGGCTGTCGTCTCCTACTCGCAAGGTCAGTTTGCCGTCATGAACATCAATAACCGCACGAGCAGTTGCGAGGACTGGTCTTCCTAGGATGATTGGTACAAGGTCGTCTTCCTCCATTTCAAGGATGACGAATTCGACCGTAAATTTGAACTTTCCTACTTTAACGAGCACGTTTTCGCTTATTCCTAAAGGGTATTTAACCGATCTATCGGCCAGCTAGATGTTCATACGAGTTGGTTTCAATCCTGAGTATCCTAATTTGAGGAACATGGAGTGTGGCATGAGATTGATACTTGCCCCTAGGTCGGCTAATGCGTTTTTGATCGATAGGGATCCTACGGAACAGGGCAGGGTGAAACTACCTGGATCGTCCACTTTCTTTGGTAACCCTCGTTGGGTCACCACAGAACATTCTTCACCTAGGGTCACCAGACCTTCGAGCTTCTTTCTGTTTGTAAGCAGCTTCTTGAAGTATGTACTGTATTTGGGCATATGGTAACATGCATCAAGAAGAGGTATGGTGACCACTGAGTCTTTTAGATATGACAAGAATCTCTTATTGTCGTTTTCTACCTTCTGATTATTGAGACGGGACGGATATGGGACTTTAGCTGGTTGTTTAGTGGGAGCGGGTGGAGAAAGGGTCACCTGAGGGTGTTGCTCAGGGTTTCATTGTTTACGTCACCCTCCTCTTCATGAGGTGTGTCGGGCTTCGAGGTAGCAGTTTGTGGGGTTGGGTAAGGTGGATCCTTAGTAGTAGTGTCGGCACGATTGGTAATGGCGAGGAGAGGATCTATTTGATCTGCTGGGGGTTTGTCGAGGCCGTCAAGAATGGCGTCGAATTCTGCGAATTTGGTTCTCATGTCATTCTGTTGGCTTGTGATCAGGCTGTCGAGGCCTTTTAGTTGCAAATCTTTTTCAAACATGAAATGTCCAAGGTCATCCTCAAAAGTGTTTCTAACCTTGTAGTCAAGATGTTATCCCCCTCCCTCGCCTTTTTCAAGATTCCCCCAAGGGGTAAACTCATTGTTTTGATAAAAAGTTAAGAGGGAAGGATCATCAAAGATGTCATGACTTGACAGACATGCTCGTTCGGTGGTGGTATTCTCTTCGCATTCCTCCACTTCATGCGAGCCGCCACATTGATCACAGATCAGGTATGAGTTGGATAACTGTTTGGTCGGTTGTGACTTGTCTAGATAGGTCGTTTGATCCTTTAATCTATTCAGTCGGTTAACAAGAGGAGGTTTTTCCATAATCTTGGAAATGCTCATGATCGAATCCAGGTCATCCCAGGTATCGTCTTGATCGTTTGCATATTCCTCAATCCTATCCCATGCTTCCTCAACACTTAGGTTAGCTATCCTACCTTTTGGTGAGTTATTGATTCCCCTTTGGTCGTTCCTTGAGACACTGTCGTAGAAGATTTGGACAAGGAACCAGAGTTCAATGCCATGATGGGGGACTTGTCTAATTAAATCTTTGAATCTAATCCAAGATTCGTAGATATGCTCTGCTGGTTTTACTTGGAAACGGAGGATTCCATCTCTCAACGCAGAGGTTCTTCCGACGGGGAAGAATTTCTCATAGAATTTTGAGATAAGCTGTTCCCATGTGAAGATGGATTCGGAAGGAAGGCTGTTATACCAATCCTTGGCTTTTTCATAAAGGGTGAAAGGGAAGAATCGTAGCCGGGAGGTATCTCTAGTGGCCCCATCCGTATGGAGGGTGTCCACTATTTTCAGGAAATCCTTGATGTGTTGGATCGGGTTTTCAGCTTTTAATCTGTGAAATTTGCATACATTTTGGACAAGCCAAGTATCAGTTGCACGCAAGACTTCATCCATGTGTTCATTTGAGAAAACAATCGCATTGGAGAATCCACGAGGCTTGGGAGAAGAGTAGTCCTTGAGGGTTTTAGGAGCAGGGTTCTCGGGAGCTTCCTCATCCTGATTGGAGTAAGGGCTAGGGGGTGTGGAATGAGGATTAGATTCTTCCTCAGAGAGGGCATCCTCGAAGGCAATGGCAATGCCGGATGGTCCAGGTGATGTAAAGAGTTGCCTTATCCTTCGCATTTCCCATTCAGGTTCTGCGTAGGGTGTTACAAGGTCTCTTAGTGAGCTGCGGCTTCTAGTGATCCTAAGAGTGGAAGGATCTTCGTTTACCATACTGGCGGATGGTAGTGGTCACGAACAAAAACACGAAGAAAAAGATAGACTAAAGAAATCCTAGAAAAATAAAATGAAAATCTCACTAGAAAGGATTCTAGCGAGTAGACCTAAAGAAATAAAAATTCCACCTAAACAATAACTATTAGCCGGCAACGGCGCCAAAAACTTGATGCGTGGTTTTGTGACCTTACAACAGGCTTTACCTCTCCAGGGATCTCAAGAGGCTTACAACCCCACCAGGCAGTGTACCTGACCGTAGTAGTATAGGATATTGGTAAGTACGGGGGATTGATCGTTCTCTCACAGGGAATAGTGTTCGTTAGGATAGAAAAACTAATCTAATAGGTCTAAGGGTGGAATGAGGATTCTTTTTGTATTTTTATGTTTTTATGAAAGCAAGTAAAATCTCGGTTTATACGGAGTGGGCGGAATTAGTTGCTAGTCAACTAACCCAAAATGACTACTTTTGCAAACAAAATAAATATCTAAGCTATTTGGTTGTGAAAACAATATGGAGAAAATTGTGTTTACTTAGATTTCATTACTCCCTAACTATCTTTTACCGGTTAATTGATATGTATGTTACTTGTTGTTGAAACCTAGACCTTGATAGATCTATGAGCCTTGAGTAGATCGTTAGTAATGCTTATGTAATCACAAACACACTAATAGAGAGACTCTACTACTTGTATTCTATAGCGGAAACAAACACAAGTAATAACAATATACTAACAATGCTTTGATCCTCTATGGATCGTTTTATTATAGCTAAGAATGTGTTTTTGAAAACGAACATAATGCATTAGCTAAGGGTTCCTGTTATACTACAAGAAACCCTAGCCCTTCTTACAAGAAACGAATAACCATAAAACTATGAAAGATATTTTACATATCTTGTCCTAATATAAACTAAATGCTATCTTCTATGAATTAACAATATCTGCAGAATCTGCTCTTTAGCAGGAACACTATCCGCAGAAACTATCAATACTATCCGCAGGATACATCAGCAGCAATTCTTCAGCAGCTCTTACTCGAATTCCCAACAATCCTCCCCTAATCTTGAATTTGACATGGTTAAGTTCAAGATTCTTGATAGATCGGCACATGACAGAAAAGAGGATTGAGAATGGTGATCAGCAACAAAGAAGCAAAATATCCACATCTCTATGATGGATCAAACTTGAAGCTCCAAATCTTTGCAGCAACCAATGACAGAAGATACATCAAAACAAATTATTTTCATACTATTCTCATCACATCCAGGTGTGTTAACTCCTGTGAGAGGTGAATCATTGAAAATAATGGATTTGATGTCTCTTTACCAATAGCCATCACTACTGGAGTAGCCAAATGTTTAAGTCCAAAGACTATGGTACATTGATAACCATATGATTTTAAGTAAACCATCAACTATAAACGGATTTGAGTTGTCTTTACTTGTAGCTGTTTTCTCAGGACTAGCCAATTCTTAAAGGAAACATCCTTGGTGAATTGATAACCAATATGGATTTCCACAACCTTTACCATAAGCCATATATTCATGGGCTAGTCAATTCTTAGGATTTTCAAAGAATAAGATCCATGGTGAAGTGATGACCATATCAACTCTCAGCAACAGAGTTACTATACAACAAACCTGCAAACAGTTAGTACAACAAAACATATATAAATTTTTTTTTACTAATAAGAAATAGAAATATACAACAATCACCCCAAGAAGCATCAATAGTGACTCCTTGGTGTGCTTTCATACCCATTTTGAACTGAATACTTTTCCTTATAGCTTTAACCAATTGCTCAGCATGAGTCATGTCATTGCCACACACATCACAAGGAACAAGCAGCTTCATCTCCAACATCTGATTCAAAATCCTTAGGGAGATGGGATAGGTAATCTCAGCACACATGTAGATAACCTTGCCAGCACCAGTAGACAACACATGAACATTGGGAAGAGGAGAAAATTTCCAGTTAGAAACCTCCCACCTGGACTGTCCCATCCAAACATCAAAGCCTCTACTAATATGAAGATTTGAATCAAATAACACAGTCAAATCTCCTCGCAAATACATACCACTCCCAATAGGCTCTTTGTTCTTATAGTAGGAGGTGACCCAACTATACAAATTCAGCAGATCCTGTCTATCCACAAAAGTTAAAATTTCACTCAGAAAAGAGAAATACTTAATTGTCCCATCTGCTCTGTAGATAACATTGATGTCCTGATCCTTGAATTGAAGTGGTAGAACCTCCCAACTAACCAAAGGAACATGAGGAATAGGATCTTCACCATCATCTTCCTCAACCTCAATATATTTAGAATCATCTAATGGAGTAACCAAGCTTGTAGGAGGTCGCTTCCTGCCCTGAGTCTTCCTCCTTGGGGCAGTAGAAGGTGAAACTGAGGCAGCTGATGCATCAGTAGTATCTGGCTCAGATTTAACTTTAGTAGAGTCAGGAACATCTATAGGTGCTTCAGCAGGAACAGATTGCTCAGCAGGATCTGGAACTGCTGAAGTTGGCTCAGCAGTATCTGGAACTGCTGAAGTTGGCTCAGTAGAAACAGATACTGAGTCATCAGCATCCTTAGGCACATCAATAGAAGCTCTAGGCTATGTAGCCCTTGCAAGGTCAGCTTTGTCATCTTCAAGCATCTTCTGAATAGCCTCCTCACTCAATATATCCTCCAGAATTTGCTTCTTTGTTCGTTGCTGAGTGACTGGTCCTGGAGTAACCATAGGAGCCTTTCCCTTATCAGGTAGACCAGAAGATTCAGCAGGAAGAGGTGTATCAGCAGGAGTCTCATGAGCAGACTTCAGCCTCTTAGAAGGTGGTTCCTCAAGTGTTTGATTAACAGAACTCTTCTGGCGTAAAGACATAATGTAGTTATAAGCACTCACCAGCTTATCATGAGGCATATTCCAAACCTTGGCTTTAGTCCATCCAGAATTAAACACAGCTGGACTCATATTTTTCACCACCACCCTCATAGTATGAGTTATTTCAGCTTGAGTAGGAGGTTTGTCCAATTTAGCTTTGGCTTTCTTTGCATCCTCTTCTTTCTTCCTTCTTCTTAGCAAGGCAATAATGTCATCAGAAGTAGCATTATCACCCATTAGATCCCTAGCAAGAGGAGCATTGGATGCTCTGAGCTCCAATATTCATCCAGTCATTCTCATCAAAGTCAGCTACCCTTGCATCCAGCTCTTTTCTTCTTTCAGGTGGCAAGGTAGACACATAAGTAGCCTACACTCTGTCAACCTCTGCATTTAGCTTTGCCTGTTCTTGCTCAGCCAAAGCTTGACTCTTCAGAAGATCCTCATGTACCTGAAAAAGTCTCTCTTGAGCAAGTACTTCCTCCTTAGTGATCTCATCTATACCAAGATCCTGATCTACCAGATGAATTTGAGCTTTTTCAGTAGCCTCAAACAGCTTATCAGCAGAAGAAGGTGCAGCATCATGAATCTTTGGAGAAGAAGGCTTTGCAGGTTCAGCAGATGCAGAAACATTGCCAAGAGTATAAAGATGAGCAGGAGAAGGCAACTTGACAGGAATTTCAACTGGACGTGCTGCAGCATCATTTACACCATGGACACCAGTGGTGTTTTCATCTTCCATAAAGAAAGACAGTTGAATGTTCTCCTGAAAGAGAAGCAGAAGCAACAGTCTCATCATGATCAATATCCATTGATTGAACACCAGCATCAGCAGCACCAGTTTTCAAAATTGGTTCAGAAGTGTCTCCTCCACTCTGATTTGTAGACTTCTCTTTTGGATCTATACTTGGACTCAGCGCCTTATAAGTGTCAGCAGTTGCAGGTTTTGGAGATGGAGAGATTTCAACCTCTGTAGCTTCAGCCAACATATGAAGAGGATCAAGAGAGGCAGATCCCTTTGTTTCAGTCTCAGCAGGAACCTCCAACTCATCCTCTGAATCAACCACAAATTTTCGTTTCTTTTTGTTTTCCAGTTTGGCTTCCAAAACCTTGACTCTCTCTGTCAATTCACTTATTTGGCCCCCAAGATTTGTTTTGGTCTGCATGAGCTCTCTTTCCAAGTCACCAACTTGTTGAACATACCTGTTGAGCAACTTATAGACAGTGGTTAGTGAAATAGGGTCCTCAGCTGTACCAACTGGTTTACCAGAGGTTTTTGGAGCTTCATTGGACCTGTTAGGAGACATATGAACATCATCACCAGTAGTGGTGGTATCATTCAAGACCTCTCTAGCTGGGCTAGAAGTCTGAGGTGCAGTGAATATGGGTGTCTCATTATTAGGTGCAGCAACAAATGTGTCCAAGAACTCATCAAAGTCATCAAACTGGTCAGTCAAGGGTGGCTTTTCTACATTCCTAGGGTCAGCAGATCCTTCACCAACAGTAGTGATTGGTTCCAGAGGATCAGCAGAATGCTCATCAGGAGCAATAGGCCTAGGAGAATCCACATGCTGTTCATCAGCAGCCACTGAGGTTGAAGCCTCAGCAGCATGAGATGGACCAGCAGCATCCTTAACTGCGGATGCATTTGCATCAGCAGCTTCATGAATGGGTGGAATACTACCTTCAGCAGCATGAGGACTAGGTGGATTATCACCGTCAGCTGCACCAGCATTGTCACCAGGAGGCAACATAGCTGGAGGTAGAGGCCAATGGGTGCCAGAAAATCCACTTTCCATATTTGAAAACACTTTAGAGGCTATTTCTTGAATGGGTGTGTGTGTTCTATCCACTGTGGTAATACCTATTATGATTTGAAGAAACCTAGGGTACATATAAAATTTATTCTTAACAGATTGAATATTACTAATCATGCCTCTAAAAATATATCGAGAAAAATTAAAATTGGTACCCTTTGATAGATTAGCAACAGCACATGCCACATGGGTAGAGAATTGGTCCAGTCCTCCTGTTTTATTACTTATGCACTTCAACAATGTATGCACCAGAAACTTCCATTTTGGGCAAAATAACTTCTTATACCACACCTTGCCATTCCCCTGATAACCAATAGCTCTTAAAGCTGGAAGTATCACTGACTTATCTTCATGATATTCACCATCCGCATCTTTTAATTGAAGTTTGCTGCGGATCAAGGAGTCAGTGACCACATACTTTTTCCCATCAATCTAAGCAATTATCCCAGTCTCATTTTCTGCTATCACAGCCGTATTCCAAAATTGTTCGACCAATGATTCGCACACTAGATCCGGACAATGTGTCAGAGCAAAATGGAGATTAGACCTCTTCAGGAAATCTACCATAGGTTGAAATACTTATTTTCCTTTCACTTTACCCAGAAAAGCAATTTGGTTGTGGTCACCTTTAAAAACAGGGTTTGCCATAGTGGAATTATGAGAAAGGAATGACCTTGAGGTGTTAGAAATGGGTTTGAATTTATAACGAGTGGGAAGTAGTTATTTTGGGGTGGGATACACACGATTGGTTATTTAAAGGAGTTACCAAGAATCGTGGTGGTTAATTGACAACGAATCTTTAGAGAATCGTTTGACCAATTTTGACTTTATAACTTACCCAAAATAAAACCCACTATTATACCCATCAGCAGATTGATAGGTCAATCCGTAGAATCCTATGGTCAATCCGCAGTATCTATAACAGGCTGTCATCCACTCCTACCTTTTACACTGACGCTTCATTAATTGGCTTAAAGGCCCAATCAGTTTTATAAATACCTCTCAAATCATACTTAATCATAATCAACCATTGAGTAACCACTTTTACACCCAAAACCATATCATGAATATAATAGACATATCTTCTGATTCAGATGCATCAGAGCACAATGATCCACCTCCACCACCACAACCAACGCCACAACCACAGCCAATGCCAGTGAGAAGAATCCATGGTTGGAGAACCAAGGAGTAGGCATGCAAAAGAAGACATGATGTACCAGCTCCTCCTCCTCCACCACCAGCACCACCAGCACCGCCCCTACCTTTTCCATCCTCTGACTCAGACACGTCTGAGTCAGATACCTCTGAGTTGTTGTTTTATGAGGATGTCAACGAAGGACCTTCTGAACTTCCACCTCTTTCAAAGCTTCTTACAAAGGAGATGGAGCGTGTTGTGGCTGGGATGAGTCGAATTCCAGTTCCTCAATATCCCAAAAGGTTGGGAAAACCACATCCTCAAGTATTGGGACTTATTTGCAAGAGGCTATGGACCCCTGATACAAAACCCAAGGATGTGGAGAAGGTGCTGAAGAACATGAGAGCTGGTGAAGGCACTTCTGACCCCAAGGGTAAAGGCAAGAGAAAACTGGATTAGGTGCTAAGATGTGTTCAGTTGTGTTTGTCTAGATGATAGGATCAATGTAACTTCTTTTTTATGAACATGAATAAAATCTGAACTTTTTCTTTCCTAGTTTGTCATTCATGATGTTAAGCATAATGTAGATACCTCTGAAAAGATAAAATAATGTTATCAGCAGATACCACATTCATCAGTAACCCCTATCAGCAGGAACTGTTATCCGTATGAACCATGCAATCAGTAGAATGGCCTGCAGCAAAATATCTGTTTCCACCTAATACTCATTAATAGTTGTTGACTTTGACTTTTTCCTATAAAACAGATCAAACCTTTCATCAACCCTAATCAGCCGCCCAAAATTAAGAACTATGAGCTCAAAACCCCAAATCGTGGAATCTTCACAGGATCAACCAAATGAATCATCATTCAATAACACCAAAGAATCATCAGATGCAAATATGAACCAGATCTACAAAAAGTCATCCAAGAAGAGCATGAATGATGTTGGATCATCTAGCTCAGTTGCCAATCAAGCCATGTCACCTGAATCTTCTGAAGATCCTAATCCTTCGATTCCCTTGCTACCTCCTGAAAGAGAGCTGATATCACCCTTCTTGTGTACCTCCGCAGATGAGGATGAACCTCAAGATGAAGCTCCTTCAACTCCAACTGGTTCATCAGAGAATGCTTCTAAACCACCAGAATGGGAATGTGATTCACAGCTTTCTGATGATGATGACAAAGGAAAAGGAAAGATTGAGTAGGTGTAGGGTTAAGGTCATGTAGCACATTCTCATGTACTGTTGAATCTCTAGCTTCTGTAATCAAACTTTATAATTAATGAATGAACTTATCCTTCAAAGTAACTTTTGATGTTTGTCTCCTGTGTATGTTGTATGAGTGACCTTTATTGAGTATCAGCAGATAGAAAACATCAGCAGGAACAAGTACATCAGCAGATTCACCTTTGCTACAAAACAAAAAAACACAGCACAGAACATTCTAATCCTAAAAAAATGTTAAAACCTGCATTACAAAGTTAGTATACAACAATAAAAAATCCTCCCCAGAGGCATATGCCTCCCCTTAGGCCTATGCCTCCCCTTAAACATAGCATTTAAGGATTAACCATCCCAATATGGACAACTAAGTGATTAAACCTAGGTCCATCAAAAGCCTTTTTAACAAATCAGCCACATTATCATCAGTATGTATTTTAAGCACCTGAATTA
This sequence comes from Artemisia annua, assembly GCA_014162995.1. Taxonomy (NCBI): domain Eukaryota; kingdom Viridiplantae; phylum Streptophyta; class Magnoliopsida; order Asterales; family Asteraceae; genus Artemisia; species Artemisia annua. Next base: position 9,340 of record LBNU01000948.1, on the reverse strand, counting down.
AGTGTTTTTCATTTGCATCCCTAATAAAATGGTGCCTAATCTCAATGTGCTTAGTTCTGTTATGATAGACTGGATTTTTAACTATGCATATGGTACTTTGGTTATCTATAAAGATCTTAGTGTTCATGAAATTGAACCCATAATCAAGTAACTGATTTTGTATCCAAATAACCTGTCCACAGTAGTTAGCAGCAGCAACATACTCTGCTTCAGTAGAGGAATTGGCCACAATATTCTGCTTCTTGCACTGCCAAGAGATCAATCTTCTTCCAAGGAATTGACAACCTCCAGTGGTGGACTTTCTATCCAAATTGGCACCAGCATAATCACTGTCACTATACGCTTCCAACACAAAAGGAGACTCTCTTGGGTACCAAAGACCAAGTTTAGGTTGGCCTTTAAGGTACTTAAAGATCTTCTTCACTGCATTGAGATGAGAAGTCAAAGGATTGACCTGGTGTCTAGAACAAGCACTGACTGCAAAGGTAATGTCTGGTCTTGAAGCTGTCAAATACATGAGTGACCCAATCATGGATCTGTACATATGGACATTAACAGCAGGATCAGCCTCAAGGTTGTTTTTGGTCTTTGGAGTCTCATAGGGGGTAGTTGCTGCCCTGACATTCTCCATATCAAACTTCTGACGAATATCCTTCACATACTTGTCTTGGTTTATAAAAATTCCATCAGGCCTTTGCTGCACTTGGAGTCCCAAAAAGAAAGTCATATCTCCCATAGCACTCATCTGAAATTCACCCTTCATTAAGTCCTCAAACTCTCTGCACCAAGCCTCCTTAGTGGATCCAAAAAAGATATCATCCACATAGACTTGCACAAGTATGATGTCCCTAGAGTTCTTTTTGAGAAAAAGTGTTTTGTCAATAGCACCCCTTCTGTATCCATGCTTCAGCAGGAATGCAGATAGCCTAGCATACCAAGCCCTTGGTGCTTGATGAAGTCCATAAAGAGCCTTGACAATTTTGTATACATGATTAGGATGCTCAGGATCTTCAAAACCCTTAGGTTGTTGAACATACACCTCTTCTTCAATCTCCCCATATAGAAAAGCTCCTTTTACATCCATCTGATATACCACAAACCCCATATAAGATGCAAAAGCCAAAAAGATTCTAATGGTCTTAACCCTAGCCACTGGGGCAAATACCTCATCATAATCAATTCCCTCTTCTTGTCTAAAACCTTGAGCTACTAATCTAGCTTTATTTTTAACCACAATGCCCCTAGCATCCCTTTTATTCTTTAATATCCACTTGGTCCCAATTGCATACTTTCCATCAGGTAATGGTACAAGAATCCAAATTTGTTGATTTTTGAATTGTTGCATTTCTTCCTGCATAGCTTCCACCTAGCTTGCAATTGTAAGAGCTTGTTGTCACAACCCGCTAATTCCCAGGTCAATACTATTTTCTAAACTCGATTTATTTATTTAAGACTTACTTGAAAACGGTTTACGTTTAATTTTTTAATTTAATAAACGTAAAGTTATGACCAATCATAAAACTTTCATAATAACAATAGACTATATTTCGTTATGTTACCACATTTCATTATTAATACTTACTTCCATAATTTAATAGTTGAAGACAATTATACAATAATTCATTACGAATATTTATTTAATAACTGTTTTACACATGCAAATGATCACACGAGGTACCCAATGCTCCTAATAAATATATTTCTTACATCTTACTACTACCAAAATGATTTCTAAAGTGCCAAAAAAATATTTCCTTGCGCCTAATGTAATTTCTTTATTAGAACCGTTTAAAATACGCGTAACTTCCGGTAACTATTAAACCAATACCCAATACATATTTTTAATACCCAATACACCCAAAATACATATTTTTATACAAGTCTTATAAAAATCTTGTATAAGGGGACATGGAGCCGCCCCTATGTTTTTTTTTTTTAGCCAAATTGGTACAAACTTACCTACAAAAATTTACCATGAAACATGGTGATTAATTCTAGTGTGCTTGACCAAAGTCTTGTCCCCCTTTTCCCCCTAAAATTCGGCAGCCACAAGGACCAAATTCTTAGCCACTTTGACCACTTTGACTAGCTACCTTTATATATACATACAACTTTTTGCCATTTTACAACAACCTAAACATACTAACTACAAAAAAAATATATATATGAACACCTTTCTACTCATACACTAATCGGCCAAGAAGAAAACCAAGGAAGAAAGGAAAATCATTTGCTAGTTCAAGGGTTTTATAACTTATTTGGGGTAGTATATTAGTATCTTGGAGCTTCGGGGTACCAACCGTGATCACATTTTCCTACTACATATATTTACATCTACTACTAGTAAGTCTAAAAATCATCTCTACATTTTACTTATACATTTCGATGATGACTTATACATAAGTTCATGTTATGTTGATTTCATATCCATTTGAACTAGTACACAATATTTATCACCCATTACACGTTCATGATTCTTGAGATTTTTAAACATGTTTGATATGAATATTTCTTGGATAAAAATGGCTAGGTTCAAGTCCTAACTCATATTTGGTTTTCTTGTACAAAGTTGCTATCTAAAATATGTGATTTATTTCTTACAACTAGTTATTCACTCTTGGTGTTTTAATGTATATACTAGGTTATTAATAGGGCCTTGTCACTAATAATATTTTGGGAAAGTTGTAGTAGTGTTAGGAAAATTTTTGGACAAAATCCAAGCTAGATCTAGTAAGTTATAAGTGATAAAAAAA
>LBNU01000947.1:20004-63076 GCA_014162995.1 Artemisia annua | reverse complement strand
CCCCTTGCCTATAACAGTCCAAATTGGCAAAACCAATTTTCCCGCCAAAAATGATTTAAGGGCTAGGATGAATCCTAGTGATCCAATGGCCATTGTTTATGCTGGGAAAAGCTCAGAGGGACCCACAAAACCCTAAATGACTATAAAAGAGAAGAAAGGAGCAGAGAAAAGCAGTCAAGTAGTTGTAGTTTTTAGCTTAAATAAACGAATTAGTGTAATTTAGTTTATTAGCTATACTTTTTAGTTTTAAAGGCTTGTAATCAGTTTATTTAATGTAATTTGAACTATTTCCACCCTTAATTTCAAGTGTTCTTTTATGAATTCATATTTGGCAATTTTTAGTGAAATTGACAATCTCACCTAATTATTGTTAAAAGTTGTTTAACCTATTCCATTGAGTTCCTTTAAGCTCACTTTCAAGTCTTTAATAGGTCACTAAGCCTAAAAACCAGTTTTAACATAAAAAGTAAAAATACTCAATAATTCAGGAAAAATAGTGTAAAAAATCAAAAATCAGTGCAGAGAAAGAAGTGAAGAAGAAGATTGGAAAATGGTGAATGATGAACAGTCTGGTTTAGTACCTCATGGGAGGTGTTAGGATAGTTCTTGGGTACTTGTTCTCAGTTTTATGCTTGGACATCATTTGTAAGCCATTTGCTCAACTTTTGCTTATTACTGTAGCATTGATAAATAGGTGTTATTCTCTGTTTGATCTTGCTTAATTTGGCTAGTTATTGCTTTCTAGATAGATTTTTATTCATATCTCATGAATGTATTCATTTTTCACTAAATTTCCATGAAACTGCCAAAATTGCATCATATTGTTTTATGGGCATTTGTTGTTGAACTTGATGTTTTTAAGCTTATATGATCTTATCATGTGATATTATAACTTCATGGAATAGTGTAATGGTCTTAATCAGTTGTTCATCTTGAAAATCACAAATTCAGTCTCTAATAGGTGTGTTTGGTTTAAAGGATTTCTTTGTGTTCTATTGTGTATTGTTGTTATTATTGGTTCATACAAGTTGCATTAGGTCAGTATAGGTTAGTTAAACAATAAAATCCAGGTCTTTTCAGTTAAAAGTCAAATTCACTCTTTAGTGGCTCATTTCAATCCACTGTTAGGATTTAGGAATCCTCAACCCTTCAAATCAGTTCCTTAGTTGATGTTTTAGCTTAAATAAGTTGCATTGTAGCTTAATATCTCAATTTCAGTCATTAGATTAGGATTAAAACTCAAAATAGTCAACATTTCAAGTTCATATCAAAAGTCAAAATTGCACTTTGAACAGAAAATCCCATAATGGCAAGAATTGTTTAGAATTTTGTGCTTGGATTCAGGACTTGAGCTTTTTACCTATTGATGTCTCCCACCTAAGCTTTGGAATCCCACCATTTTCTTATTTTTGTGATTTTTCTTGTGGGCCCCACAATTCCCCAAACACAGCTGCAGGGCATGAACTTCCCCTGTGCAGCAGCAACACAACCCAGCTGCCTCACTTCTGTGGGTCCCACAGACCACCACAGTGGGTCCCACAGGTCATACTTTGGTTCTTTGGACTCACCACATAGCTAACTTTACATTCCAAGCATATTTTTGAGCTTAAGCTCACTGGGTCCCACCTAACTCAACCCTTAAACCTTGTCTCATTTCTGTGTGATTTTCAGTATTTGGAAATGCTTATTTTGGCTTATTGGCTTATTCAGTGGTATCCTTGTGTTGCTTTGAACTCATTTCAGTCCATTTCACTTGTTTGAACTTATTTTCATTACTGTGGACCCCACATAAGTCCATTTCAGCTTATTTCCTAGTTAAGTCAAGAAAAGTCAACTGTCAAAGCCAATAAGCACTCACAGTGCTTATTTTTGAGTTCTAAACTAGTTGTTTTTACAAAAGTCTCTTAATTTTAGTTATAAGTTTTGTAAAAGAAAAATCCAGAAAAACCAATTATAAAATAAGTGATAGCTTCTATTTAATATTAATTATCTTTTTAATTTTCCTTTTTAGCTTTTTAAAAAAGCAATTTTCATTTTTATATTTTTAATAATTTCCTGACATCTTGTAGTATTTCTAGTAATTTTATTAGATTTTTATCTTTTCATTTAGTATTTATAATAATTAATATTAGTTAAATTAGTTTTAATTGAAAAACCAAAAATAAAATCCTCTACTGTTTAATTTTAATCACTAGTACTTTTTTATATTTTTCCTACGTTTTATAATTCATTTAGTATTTTATATTTTCACAATCATCACCATGGCTACAAAAATTCTGCTGTTGTTCATTACCTTGCTTTTCGTAGGTAGGTGTTACTCCAACTCCAACGAGGGAACGAGCTTTCCCGGTGAAACATGACATACCGATAAGTAAGCTCAGGGAACGAGANTCTTGTTCCATATCTAGGCGTGGCCTAGTATTAATTTTTGGGCTTTTATAATTTCATTGGACTTATAAAAATTATTTGGATCCATAGTTTAGATATTGGTAGTGTTTTAGGAATTATTTTGTAATTTATTGTAGCTTTTATTTAATTTTCAAAATCATAGGGGCATTTTGGTAATTTTACCATGTTTGAAATTTTGGGTATTACACACATTTCCCGCACACAAAATCAAGAGAGGATCATCTACACTTTTAAATGCTTGTGCAACCACTTCTGGATTCAAGTTTAAGCAACGACGATTCCTTCTTCTCAATAGACTAGGCATAAATTTTTTTGGAAGCAAACTGGCAATGTAGTGCCTCACCGTCAAAAACTCAAGTAGACATTCAGAACAATCTGGTACTTTCAGACATATCAAGGCCAGTATCATAATCAGCTTCAATACTAAAAGTGGATAATAAGAGCGTTCAATCTTCGATTTTTGAATCCATAATATAGTAACCTCCTTATTGCAGGGATTTTGATTGTCCACGTAGGAGTGGCGAGAGGAGGCAACGAGCCACACCCTTCCCTCTGAGGGGGTTAGTTGTAAAGAGTATTTAAGGTGATGTGGCACGGCCCCAAATGAGGAGGTAACCCTCTTCACTACACCTAATGCTCTTATGAAGTTGCAGCTTTACTTGTGACCAAATGGGGACAGAGGTGAATGAATGAACACCCACCCACTCAAAACAAGTACAAGAAAACATTGTAGTGACAAACTATTTCATACGGAGAGTATCAATAATTTGACTTAACCAAACGCTTTACGATGTCTTAAAATGAGGACAGACAAAGGTGAATGAACAGCCACCCACCCACTCAAAACAAGTACCTAAACAGTGGTGTGAAAGAGAGAATAAAGGAAGAAGAAAAGAAACTTACATGTGCATGATTCCATTTTCATAAATAGATAAGACATCAGTCTTACGTAAAATACAAATCCGGTAACGATTTTGAGTTTATAATAATGGATCTCCTCAACACAACTCATCACAAATCATCATCATGGCTACAATCTCTTTCCCTGAGCTTACTTAACGGTATCTGGTGGTATGTGTTACAAGTATGGAGCAAATTTTTAGACTGGAACGAGCTTTTCCGGTGAACCATCAGATACCGATTAGTAAGCTTAGGGAAAGAGATACTATCCGGCACCGGAGGTTATTACAGCAGACTGATGTTGTTGTTGATTTTCCGTTGGAGGGTGATTCAGACCCTTATCATATTGGGTAATTCAGCTTTATTATATTCAATTTTGTTTATTGTCTTAAGTAATTTGAATACCTTGATGAAAACATAAGCGAAAGATTCTCTGTATGATTGATTGCTTGCTTGCTTGCTTGTGGTTCCATGTTTTATTATTAGAAAAAACCAACCAACCTTTTACAAGTAGATTATCTGATCATTAATTTTTCAAATACTAGATAAGTAATTGGATTATGATTATTATACGGTTATTTTAGTTATAATTCGGTTCACATATACGTTGGCTATGATCGTCAAGTCTGAGTTACATATAAGCCATTCAACAGGTTGCTACATACTATTTAACTTACCTTATGCTTTTACTCGGAGGTTATAATTGAATCTGTTTGTTAATTCACTCGTGTGAGTTGAAGGCGTTGCTTTTTGTTGTCTTATTGTTAATTTAAATCAACACAGGCTAGACGATATTCTGATTCTGGGTGTTCCCAGTCAAATAATCGGTGCACTTACAGAGCCGAATTTATCGAGGGTAGTTCGACGTCAGGTTATTATGTATCCGACTTGATGCATCTCAACACAATGGGTGTTGATTCCGGATCATCAAATTCTTCAGCCAAAGTTGTATTTGGGTGGGTTATAAGCAAATCTTCACTTAGTTTTTTTCAGCTTTTTATTATCCTTCGTCACTGATTCATTATATTATTCAATTGATATATGAAACAGTTGTATTGCATCCGAAACTGGAAACATTAGAACAGCTGGGGTTAACGGGATATTTGGATTTAGTCAACATAGCATGTCCGTAATTTCCCAACTTTCTTCACAAGGGGTCGCTCCTGATTCATTATCTCATTGTCTTGTTGGAAGTGGCAATGGAGGTGGTATTTTGGTTTTTGGTCAAATAATGGATCCCAATATGGCTTATACTCCACTTGTCCAATCAGGGTAAGTTTTCTTTCGGTTATAATGTTTTTCTTTTTAGTTTCATTGGCAATTTTTTTGCAACATTTTCTTTGCGTTAGCTTATACAATTATCTAACACGTTAGAAACTTTTGAAAGTTTCGTGTTTGGATATATTATCTTTGGGTTTATCATATATGTATGTTTTATCATCAAATCACAATATCCATTCCGTGACATAAAATGATTAGAGAAACATGTGATGTTATATGTATTTGAGATTTTAATCCTTTTAAAAGTGGATGTTGAAGAAGATAGACTAACTCTGAATTCGATATTTGTTCTTTGCAGGCCAGATTATCATGTAAATTTGCAGAGTATTTCTGTCAATGGACAAACATTGTCCATTGATCCATCGACATTTTCATATGCCGGCAACCTAACAGGAACCGTTATTGATTCAGGAATAACTATGGCGTACCTACCTCTAGATGTTCTAACCCTATTGAAGGATGCTGTAAGTACAGTAGCAACATTCCTATTTCTGACTAAGTTTCAGTCTCATGCTCCTTCTATCTAAATTTTCTACGATAGTTTTGTGAAATTACCTCTTTGTGTGTTAATAGTTTTGTGAAGTCACAAAAGGGACAGTTGGGGGAGGGAAGAATCATGCCACGAGCCATTAGATTAGGGCGCGTTGCAAGTCTATCCATAGAGGCTTTCCACACAATAACATTCACTTTCTTAGGGATCCAGGAGTCCCACTTATGGTGCACACCCAAACTATGAACACCAAGCAGCTTGTGATCGATAATTTTGGACAAAGTGCTAACTTTGAAATAACCGGAAGCCTCATACGTCCAAACCCATTTATCATAGCCGTTGGAATGAGGTAAAGCCGAGTTAAGAGTGGTGTGTAAAACATTCAAATCGTCAAGAGCCCGCCCTCTAGGAGGTATAAGCCAAGACCATGACCCAATCCAAGACTCGTTAACCACGTGCCCTCTATCCTTCACCTTACAATCTTTGATCGACTTGAGAGCATATATTTATCTTTAAGACTTGACCCATCAGTCCATCACCTTACTTTTTGTGTCATCATTATGGGTTTTTTGAGATACATGAAACGTGCTCATCAAATGATGTATCTTGTTAGATGTTGCAGTTACTTTCTAAGGGATGGGATGCTTCCTGTATGTCTTAATGTTGGTCTCACTTTTGTTGGTGCAGATCTCACAAGCGGTTTCACAGTCTGCACAGCCCGTTATTTCAAGGGAAGATGGGTGTTATATATTCAACTCGAGGTATAGTTCTTCACCCAACAATTATGGTTCATAAATTGTTTTAGCACTTCCCTTTTAGTCCGTAAAAACAATGATTTTAGACTTGCAGTATGCTGCATTAAGTTTTATATATTCCTTTGAATTTCAGATTTCTTTAAGGTATTTTAGTAACAATAGGGGTTAAATTTAGTACTCTTAGGTCCATGAAGGATTCATGCATGAATACTTATCATGATTTTAGATCTGCTTGTGTAATATATCATGTGTCGTAATAAACAGAAGGTTGGCAAGCCTATACTATGTCAAATTTCAGCAGAAGTTGGGATTAATTCTATTCCTGGCTACCAATGGCGGAACTTTAACATTTATTTTGGGATTAATATTTATGTTATTATTGGGATGGATTGGTTGTCTAAGTATCGTGCGAATATCGTATGCGATGAGAAGATTGTGCGAGTGCCGTATGGTAAGGAGATATTGAGTATACAAGGAGATCGAGGCAACTGTGGAAATCCTTCACGGTTGAGTGTCATCTCTTGTACTAAGGTACCAAAGCTAGTCGAAAAAGGTTGTCACCTTTTCGTGGCACAAATTTCTAGTAAGAAAGTAGTAGCGAAGGAGAAGAGTGAGAAGAGTATTGAGGACGTGCCTATCGTTAGAGATTTTTCGGATGTGTTCCCAGACGAATTGCCTGGACTTCCGCCTAAGAGACAAGTAGAGTTTAAGATTGAGTTGATGCCTGGCGCTGCTCCTGTAGCTCGAGCACCTTATCGGCTCGCTCCTTCTGAATTAGAGGAATTGTCAAAGCAATTGACGGAGTTGATGGAGAAGGGATTTATACGGCCGAGTTCGTCACCATGGGGAGCCCCGGTGTTGTTTGTAAAGAAGAAGGATGGATCGTTTTGTATGTGTATCGATTATCGGGAATTGAATAAGCTAACGGTTAAGAACCGATACCCTTTGCCTAGGATCGACGATTTATTCGCTCAGATTCAAGGGTCGAGCATATCTATTCAAAGAAAGATTTGAGGTCAGGATACCACCAACTTAGGGTTCGAGAAGAAGACATCCCTAAGACTGCGTTTAGAACTCGTTATGGGCATTATGAGTTCCAAGTGATGCCGTTTGGTTTAACCAACGCACCTGCAGTGTTTATGGACCTTATGAACCGTGTGTGTAAGCTGTATTTGGATAAGTTTGTGATAGTATTCATAGACAATATCCTAATCTACTCCAAGAGTAAGGAGGAACATGAAGAGCATTTGAGACTCATTTTGGAGTTGCTGAGACGAGAGCAGCTGTATGCCAAATTCTCTAAGTGTGAATTTTAGATTCCAAAGGTACAATTCTTGGGTCACGTGATTGATAGTGAAGGAGTACACGTGGATCCTGCAAAGATTGAGGCCATTAGAGAATGGACCGCCCCAACAACCCCATCAGAAGTTCGTCAATTCTTAGGTCTAGCGGGTTATTACCGGAGATTCATCGAAGGATTCTCTAAGATAGCCAAGTCGCTAACTAAGTTGACTCAGAAGGATGTTAATATGAGTGGGGAGAAAAGGAAGAGGAGGCATTCCAATTGTTGAAAGAAAAGCCGTGTAGTGCACCTATATTAGCCCTACCTGAAGGTAGTGAAGACTTTGTCGTGTATTGCGACACTTCACACAAAGGTTTGGGAGCAGTTTTGATGATGCAACGAGAGAAGGTATAGCTTATGCCTCTAGACAGCTTAAGAAGCACGAGAAGAATTACACCACGCATGACCCAGAGTTAGGAGCCGTAGTGTTTACCCTTCGGATTTGGAGACACTACTTATATGGCACCAAGTGCGTCGTGTATACAGATCATAAGAGTTTGCAGCATATTTTGGATCAAAAGGAATTGAACATGAGACAGCGTCAGTGGGTAGAGCTAATTAGTGATTATGATTGCGAAATCCGTTATCACCCCTGGAAAGCCAACGTGGTGGCAGATGCCCTTAATAGGAAAGAGAGAATCCCGCCGTTGAGAGTTAAATCCCTGGGAATGACGATTAACTCACCACTACCGTCTCAGATATTAGCCGCTCAAGCCAAAGCGCTAAAGGAAGAAAATCGACTAGCTGAAAATATTTACGGGATGGTAGAAAGTAAGAATGGTTTTGTAAAGCGTAAAGATGGAACCTTATGTTTTGGAGAAAGGAGTTGGATACCACTCTATGGAGGAATTCGTGAGTTGATTATGCATGAGTCGCATAAATCAAAATACTCTATCCATCCTAGAGCTGATAAGATGTATCATGAGTTGAAGAAACTGTATTGGTGGCCGAACATGAATGCTGACGTAGCTCTATACGTTAGCAAATGCCTAACATGTTCTAGAGTTAAGGCCGAACACCAGAAACCGTCAGGATTGTTGATTCAGCCTGAGCTACCTGTTTGGATATGGGAGAGAATTACCATGGACTTTATCACCAAATTACCAAGAACAGCTAGCGGTTGTGACGCTATCTGGGTAATTGTCGATCGATTGACGAAGTCTGCACACTTTCTCGCGATTAGCGAAAGCGATAGTATCGATAAGCTCACTCGACTTTATATGAAGGAGATTGTTTCTTGTCACGGTGTTCCTTTATCTATCATTTCGGAGCGTGACAGTCGTTTCACGTCAGCTTTTTGGCAGTCACTCCAAACAGATTTGGGGACCCGACTCGATATGAGTACTGCTTATCATCCCCAAACTAATGGTCAAAGTGAGAGAACCATCCAAACGTTGGAGGATATGCTTCGTGCTTGTGTGATTGATTTCGGAAAAGGCTGGGAGAAGTATTTACCCTTAGCCGAATTCTCGTACAACAATAGCTATCATACTAGCATTAAGGCCGCACCATTTGAGGCGTTGTATGGCCGAAAATGTCGTTCGCCCGTTTGTTGGGCAGAAGTTGGCGAAAGTCAGCTTACAAGCCTCGAACTCATTCAGGAGACTACCGAGAAGGTAATTCAGATTCGTGAAGGTTTACAAACTGCTCGAGACCGTCAGAAAAGTTATGCCGATAAGAGACGAAAGCCTCTAGAGTTCCAAGTCGGAGACCGAGTCATGTTGAAGATCTCCCCTTGGAAAGGCGTGATACATTTCGGCAAACGTGGAAAACTCAACCCCCGCTACATTGGTCCGTTTACAATTCTAGATAGGATTGGACCGGTAGCTTATCGATTGGAGTTACCTCAGGAACTGAGTAGTTTCATGATGTCTTTCATGTGAGTAACTTGAAGAAATGTCTTTCGGATGAGACCATAGTAATCCCTGTGAAGGAAATTCGTTTGGACGAAAAACTAAACTTTGTTGAGGAACATATTGAGATTGTGGATCGCGAAATCAAATGTTTGAATTGTCAAATTCCGCTCATCAAAGTTCGTTGGAACTCTCGTCATGGACCGGAATTCACGTGGGAGCGCGAAGACGAATTTCTGAGGAAGTATCCTCGTCTCTTTGCGCCATCGTTATAGGGAAATTCTAAGTGAAACCCAGGACGGGTTTCTTCTGAGGCTGTGACAACTGGTAATTTAGGGACCCTTTTCAAACTTACCGCATTACATTTTCATAAACGTGAAATTTGATTTATCGATGATCTTATTAGTTTTGGGAATCTCGTTAGAAAGTTTGAAGTTTATATAAAGCGTTTATCACCCTACGTACTATTTAGGCTATTTAAGTACTTCGATGTAGGCACTACTTGACTTTGGCACTAGAAATCCTAATAAAACGCGTATTTGATAAGTAACGGTTACAATTGTTTTGTTTTAAGTATTTGAGTTAGTTATTGTGAGCCGGGAATGACGAAACGTTTCGAGATGATTTTATTTACCAAACGAAATATTTTAACATTTCGAGGGATTATTTATAAACGAACGGTGAATATATAAAATGATTTGTGCGGTGACCGACGTTCTTGTAAACTTTAAAAATAAATATGTGTCGGGAGAGATTGAGAAAAATAATTGTTTAGGGTCCTTGACTTCCACCATTTTATAAAAACTAAACAATTGAGGGACCTAATAGCAATAAACCTAAACTACTAAAACTAACCTAAACCTAAACTCATTTCCATCTTATCATCACTTTCACATCTCTCTTTCTCTCCTGGTTGCCGCCGGCCACACACCAAACACCACCACCATCTCATTTTTTTTATCATCTAACATACACAAATCAATCCCCATCATTTTCTCATCATACCCATATAATTTTTATAACACCAAACGACCTAAAACATCATTTCCCATCAAATTCGAGCTACTAATCATCACCTACACCTTCCTTGTTGATTGGATCTTGATAAACTTGTAAGAAAAGGTAAAGTGGTAAGCTTATCTCGTGGGTTTGACTTTAGTATGAGTCAAACTTGCAAAGTCTTGTGATTCTTGGGTTAAACTAAGTGGGTTTTGATATATTAATAAGATTTGGTTAATAAGAACATAAGGTAAACCCGTTTGGTATCGTTTGGGGAGTGTTTGGATTCGGATTATGTGTGGGTCGAGGGTTCAACCCACGACTTTTGTTGTGTTTTGTTGTTTTTGACCCATTTTGAGGCTTATGATTGTTCCTTGATCTTTCTTGAATATCCTGGTTATGTTTTGTTAGTGCTTGGAACAAGTTTGACACCATTAGGGTGTGTTTCGTTGCATATCCGAGAACCCCAAGGCCCTTGGCCGTGGGTTATGGCTCGTTGGTAGCCAAGTCAAGACCAATGGTCTCGACAAATGGTTCTTGTGGTTATTTGTGTGCTAGTTTACTTGTTATAACCTTGTTTTGATCGCGTTTGTTATGATTTAGTTAGGTTTTTGACAAAATGGTTTTTGGTATAATTTTGACTAATAAAAGTTGATGGAGAATTGAAATAAGTGCTTGAATAAATGAATTGTTATTGTGACTTTTTGTGTTATGTTGAAAAGTGGTTTAATGTTAGTTGTCGGAATATAATGTTTTAGCGAGACATATTGATTTATGGCTTATGAGTATTTTATCACTACGTGCTATATGTTATAAAGTGAAGTATCGTTTTATGTGACTATATGTTAATATTTGTTAATTGTTGGCTATATGACTTGTTTGTGAAATTTAAATGGCTATATGTAAATACTTATATATATTGTGACTAACGTTCGTTAATATGTGTTATTGAGAAATGGAGTGCTTGGTTGTGATTTCCGGAGTTATAAGGATGAGAACTTTTAAAATGATGGAGATAGGTTAGCATGAGAGCCGTAGACGACCTCGCATTGTTGTAGTTTGTGAAGTGTGGATTGGATATCGGGATCTATATATTGGATTGATTATATTATGACGTTACATATTGAGACTTGGTGCACGTTGAGGTCGCCTTGACTCTCTAGTCTTGGTTGGCTTCAACAATGCCGTAACATGGACTTTGGACTTTGACTAGTTACGTGGACCAGGAAGTCATGACTCGGACACGTGGACTCGAATAAATAATAATTCGTTTGATATCGTTTATTACGATTAACTTATATATAATATGAGTCTAAATATATATATGAGAAAATTTGCATTACGAGTTAATAACGGAAATGTTCTTGAATAAGGACCATAATGGTTTTGAAAACAAATGATTTCTTCGACGTGAATTATTAAATATTCGAATGCATGCTAAGCAAGTACAAAGCTAATTTTCTTTCTTGTAATGACTAAGTTACCCTATTAGTAGTGAAGTCTCGGATTTATTTATCGATAATGGGTCATTAATATCGTTATTAGACCTATTGACTGACGAGCCCAATAGGAGCCTAATAAGGACATTGACTCCTTCCAAACTAACCAGTCAACTAGGTGTGGTCAACAAGTCAAATATGAGAGAGGAGAGATCAATTTATGATCCGTTAAAAGCACAGTGTACTCACGGGTCGTTAAGTCCCAACGAGATTGAAATTGTGTTTCGGAAACGTCCTGGGAATGAATGATAAGGGAATAGTAACCAGATAATGATTTGGATTTGTTTTTACACTACTGATTGCTTGAAATTAAGATAATGAAACAATATTAACAATTACACGAAATCAGATAAACCTAAAATGCAAATGCGTGCTGGAAAAGTGAGAATTATGCAAAAACAAACTAAAGGGGGGTGAAAATGACTTTTTTTACAAACTTAATATTAAAAGAAAATTTTATAAAAAAGAAAATTATTTTTTTGATTATTTTATGATTTAATATTAATTAAAACTATTTAATTACTTATAAAACTATTTAAATTACACTAAAATTAACAAAATATCAAATAAAGCTAAGAAAAATGCAAATTCACTTTTAAAAAGTCTAAATTAACTTAAAATTAATTTAAAAACTAAAATTATAAAAAGTTGATTAAAGTTATTATTAAACTATTTTACTAATTACTAAGTTAATTATCTCTTAAATACCAATTTTAACTATTTTAATTATGAAAAATAAAAAATTAACAGTGAAAATTATGGAAAAATTCCTAAAATTATTTCATGACTTATAAAACATAGGAAAATTATAAAAACCTATTATTGTTAATTAAAATTTAATAAAACTATTTATTAGCTAATATTACTTAATTATTATTTAATTTAATATTAGTTATGAAAAATACTAAATGAAAAGAGAAAAATCTGGAAAAATTACTAAAAATACTATGGATGAACAGGAACTTATGAAAATTATAAAAATGAAAATTGCTTTTTGAAAAAGCTGAGCAATAAGCCAAATGGCTTAAATAGAAGCCATCACTTTCTTAAAAGTGATGATTTTTTGGATTTTCTTTTTGACAAATGTTTATACACTAAAAATAGACAACTTTAATGAAAACAAACTTTTTATAACTTAAAATTAAGCACTTTGCACCTCTTAATAGCTTAACAGATGGATTTTTGGATTTTTTTTTTGTTATGCAAAAGTTAATGAGAAGCTACACATTGCATACAAGTTACAAATTATGATGCAAACAACTTAAGTGAACTGAAATGAAGCTAAATCAACAAGAATATAACACTGGATAAGCTAATAATCACAAATAAGCACTTTGGCTAAAACACAGAACCAAACAGGCCTTTCAAGGCTAATTCAAGCCTCTGTAGGGCCCACAAATAAGCTCAGGGGTCCAAAATGAAACTTGGACCAACAAGCTCACCTGACAAGCTTTCAAATAAACCGAAAATGAAGGCTTAACTCCTACAAATAAGCTCTGTGTGAGCTTATGTAAATTGGCAAAAAGCCAAGTATACACTGACCACTTAGTGTATACTATCAAATGAGACAAACTAAAAGCTACTTGCAGCCCTAGTAAACAAGCTTGAAATGGTAAAATAAGCCCCGAATCTTAAAGATGGGCTTATTGGCTTTCCAAAAAGCCAAGTGTCACACTCTGGGTCCCACTAATAAGCTCTATAGAAGATTATGAAAATGGTGCCAAAGCTGTGCACAGGGGAGGTTTTTGTTCAAAGGGGCAACTTAAGCACTGCTTATTTATAAGAAGATGAATTCCGAAAGGGGATTTTCTTTTTGAAAAAAATAAACAACCAACAAAACAACACAAATCCACAGAAACTTTGGATTTCCAATCTGTATTAAACCTTGAGCAAGATCTGGACTATTTGACCATTTTGACAGATATGAAAATTTTTGACTTTTGAGAAAACACTAAAGTTTGACTTTGGTGAGATTTGATTGCATCCTACTGTCTAATTATGTTACATTAAGATGAAATGAGATGAAATTAAGTTAAACAAACTACTTATGCACTGATTTGATGATTTTGGTACTAAAAATCTTGACAGATAACAAATGATGTGAGATCAAAAGTTATTTTGACTTTTTTTACAAAGGACCACTGGTTTTTATGGTTTACCTAAGTTACTAGACTCTATTATGACATGTATCAAGAAACAACAACAACATAAACAACTTAGAACACAGAGATCACTGACTCTCCTCAAATAGTCAACTAAGTCAACCAAGGGTACCTGGTCAACTAAGTCAAGCTATGAGAGAGAAAGTGATCAATTTATGATCCGGTGTACAGTGTATTCCCGGGTCGTTATATCCCAGCGAGATTGAAATTGTGTTTGGAAAACGTTTTAGGAATGAGTGATTAGGAATAGTAACCAGATTAAGATTTTGATTTGATTTTACACTAATGATTTCTTGAAATGATAATGAAACAGTATTAACAATTACAGAAATGCAAATAATCCTAAAAACCTAAATGCGTACTAGAAAAGTGGAATATGCAAAAATAAACCACAGGGGGTGAAAATGACTTTTTTACAAACTTAATATTAAAAGAAAATTTTATAAAAAAGAAAATTATTTTTTTGATTATTTTATTATTTTTTTAATTAAAAACTATTTTAACACTTAAAAACTATTTAAATTAACCTAAATTCACCAAAATATCAAATAAAGCTAAGAAAAATACAAATTCACTTTTAAAAAGTCTAAATTAACTTAAAATAATTTTAAAAACTAAAATTATATTATTTTGTCTTTTTGTGGATTTTCTATTAATAAATTACTAATTAAAACTATTTAACTAGTTTAATTTGTGAAAAATAGAAAAATAACTTAGAAAATTATGAAATTTTTTAGAAAACTAAATTTTTGCTACAGGAACCTAGGAAAATTATAAAAACTTGATTAAAACTTATTATTTAATTATTTAACTAATTACTAAGTTATTTATTACTAAATTACTATTTTAAATATTTTAATTTAAGAAAAATAGAAAATGAATAGTGAAAATTATGAAAAATTTCCTAAAATTATTTTATGACTTATAAAACCTAGGAAAATTATAAAAACCTACTGTTGTTAGTTAAAATTTAATAAAACTAATTATTAACTAATATTACCTATTTATTATTTAATCTATTATTAATTATTAAAAATACTAAATGAAAGGAGAAAAATCTGGAAAAATTACTAAAAATTTTATGACTAAACAGGAACTTAAGAAAAATATAAAAAAGAAAATTGCTTTTTGAAAAAGCTGATCAATAAGCCAAATGGCTTAAATAGAAGCTATCACTTTTTTAAAAGTGATTATTTTTTGGATTTTCTTTTTGAGAAATGCTTATACACTGAAAATGTGGAACTTTAATGAAGAGACTTTTTACAAAACTCAAAATTAAGCACTATGAGTGCTTATTCCCTAGACAGATTTTATTTTTGGATTTTAGACTATGCAAAAGCTAAGAACAAGCTACACACATGATCACGAAAGCTAAATAAGATAGAAATAATCTAAATGCATACAAATCACACTAATGAAACTGAATAAGCACACAAAATAAGCTCTAAATGAAAAATAAGCAATCCCAATGTTCACAGATACACACAGGTCTGTAGGCTTTTACAAAGGGAGATTAAGCTAGGGGCAAGGGTGCCAAAGCTCAAAATAAGCTTGGAACCAATAAGCCAGCCAGATGGGCTTTTGATAGAACCAAAAATCACCCTGTGGGGCCCACTAATGAAGCTTATGGGTCCCTTGGAAGTTGGGTGGGTTACACTGATGAGGCACTGTATAGGGTAAAATGGGACAAAGATCAAGCTAAGAGCAGAGCTAGTAAATAAGCTCAAAAACTAGAAATAAGCACTGAACTGATGAATTAGCTAGGTTGGGAGTCTAAAAAGCCAATAAGCAATGAATGGGTCCCACTAATGAGCACTTTGCAAGTGTGCAAAGATGGGTATGCACACTGGGTACAGGGGAGATTTTCTAAAAAGTACTAAGAAAAAGCTATGGAATAAGCAACTTGTCCTAAGATATAAAATTAAATAAAAATACCTTAAGAAAGATTAGCAACCAAATTAAGTTATCTAAAAAGCACAAGGTCTAATTTCTATTATTGAAGCCTAGAGAAAATTTTCAATTTTATTCAAAAACTTTTATCTGTGGAATTTTGACTTTTTAAATTTTTGAACTAAGTTGACTTTGGTGAGATTCTAAAGTTCCTAAGTGACTTAATGTATTGTTAATAGTTAAAATGAAACTGGTTTGAGTTTTGTTAACAACTTTTGCACCTAGTGAATGATTACGGAACCAAAAATTTTGACAGAGAACAAATGAGTTGAGATCAAAGATATTTTTGACTTTTTATCAAATGAAGCTTGTGTTTTATGGTTGTTTTGAGTTAGTATGACCTTAACTGACTTGCATACACCAAAAACAACTCCAATCTCAGACTTGATCACAGACAACAACCTTAAACCAAACACACCTTTTTGTTATACTGTTTTGAGATTTTTGATGCAAGTGATTGATTTAGACCATGTAACTGTAACAAAAGTACATTCAGTGATAAAGTAAGCTAAGATGAACACCTAAACACCAATAATAACAACAAGAACCTAAGAACCTTAATTATGCTAAATATGGCAGTGAAAAGGAAACATCAAACAACTTTGTATATAAATGAACAAGCACTAATTTTTAAGTTATACTATGAATGACAAACACCAATTAAGCACAAGAAACACAGATAAGCACTAATTTAAGCTGATGAACAGTGGATGCATAAAATTGATAAAGAGGCTTACAGATTGCACTCCAGCTAAACACCAAGAACCCGAACCCAAGAACACACCTAATGACATTCCACAAAGCCTCTAACCCACTGCCATCCAATATAAACAGTGCTCCATCTTTGATCTTCTTCTTCCTTGATTTTTTTATTTTTCACCTATTTAATTCTATATATTTTTTTTGTATTTTTTGGTTTTTTTGAATCTAAACTAAGTTTTATGATTTCTAAAAGCTTGTAAAAGCTTTCTGGAGCTTATGTTGCCTAATCAGTCCATAACAAGCACAGATAACAACATTAAGTGAAAACTAAGATTTTGAGTAAAAAGTGGCACAAACTGAATTCAAAAACAAAAGCTTCAATTGATTACTAAAATTAGTTCAAGATACACTGGAAACACTTAAAACATTACTTTTAAACTAAAAATTACACTGGAATTTTGATAAATAATGAAAACGACATAAAATTCTAAATATAAAACTACTACTCTCTTCTCCTTGCTTCTCTTTCTTTATATAGGGGAACATTAGGGTTTGTAACCCCCTATGAGCATTTCCCACTTGATTCTGAACCCTTGGATGAAAGAATTTTAATCTTGGCCGTTCTTTAATTTTGACGCCAAAAAAAGATAATTGCAATTTGCTCTGTTTACATGGCAAATGGGGGGTGGTGGCATTAAATGCACTTGTCATGTTAGGTGAGTAGTGGAAGGGGTGGTGGGATGTGATGGAGAAGGTGGGGGTGTGAAGTGATGGTTCTGCAAGTTGGGGTGGGGAAAAAGAGAGGGAAAGAGAAGCGTTTGACCAAGGTCAAACGGGGTTGGGGGTTTTTGGGTTTTATTATAACAGATGGGAGGGTTGGGCTTGTGGGTGTTGGGCCAAGGTAAAAGAAAAAGGGCCAAAAGGTTAAGGGTTGGGGGTTGGGGTGGACTGGTTTGGTTTTTGGGTTTGTTTTGGTTTTGGACTTGGGATTTATTAGTAAACATGGTCCGTTTGGTTTGTAGTTATAACAAGGACCAAAATTGTAAATTTAGATTTTTTAGGGACTGGTTTTGCCAACTCTCCAAAGTATCTTCAAGGGTGAATTTTTGCCAAATGTGAATAGTACAAGGTCTTTAGTTGATTTTTCCACTTTTAGATCTTCCAAGGACCATTTCTGCCAACTTTGAAACTTGAGGGACCAATTATGTAATTTCACCAAACTTTTCACCCAAGGACTATTTTTGCCAAAGTTTCATAATTCAAGGACCATAATTGTAATTTTCCAAAAGATTTTAATCCCAGGGGCTATTTTTGACAACTTTGCAAAGTTCAGGGACTAAACTTGTAAACTTTTGAAATTCCTCACCAAAGGACTAATTATGACAACTTGTGATTTTCTAAGGACTTTGGTTGACTTTTTCTTTCAAAATTAATGCTTAGGGACTAGATTTGACAAGTTTTGAAAGTTGAGGGACTGAACTGCCAATTGTGCAAACTTTGTTCGTTTTTCATTTGTTTTCAAACATTTTGCATCTAAAACATATAAAACACAACCCTGGGATATTTTCAGTATTTTGATGCATATTTGGGTGTTTTTGGATGTTTTGGCAGTTCAGATGAGACAAAAATGATGAGTATTTACACACTCGTCAATCACAGATTATCCAAACAATGCTTACTAACTGTGAAGATGTGATTTCCAAAGAGAAATCAAATTCTATACTGTGACACTGATTTGCAGAAGTTTAATATGACCTTATGATCCTAAATGAGTACAGAACAACAAGATCAAACCACTAAATTATCATATAAGGATACTAAATAAGCACTTAAAACATAAAGATAAACAGTGATAAGCTAATGCACAGTAAAATCACATAATTATACTAAATTATCTAAAAATTAAAAATGAAATCTTACAAGAGACCTTTGCTCAAATCAAGGCCAAATATGCTCGAGGAGCTACACTACAAGCTCCTAGCTTATCAGAGATAAGCTAGGTATAGTCCATCTTGCCCCTCCATTGCAGGCAACTTCCATAAGCATTCCACAGTCATATGCAAAGGTACCCTGCTTTGTTTTTGGTGGTAATTTCTTTTCTTTTTATGTTTTCTTATTACTCTAGATGACCTAAGTGAGCTTATGAAATAGTAATATTAGATTTAGATCATGATTAAAGCCAAAGGAGAAAATTCAAATTGAAATGTAAAAACTGAATTGGAACTAAAATACTTGAGTTTTTGAATAACAAAAGATCAAATTACAATATTGAAACAGATTACAAGCTTTTGGAAGTAAATTCAACAACTAAAAACTTAGATTACACTAATTCGACACTAATTCTTAACTAAGTGACTGCACGGCTTCATTGCTTCATCTCTTCTTCTTTTATAGTCATCCCAAGGACTCCACTTGACCTTCTGAGAACTTCCCATCATGAATATGAGCCCTTGGATCATCAAAATTAATCTTGGCCATCCATTGAGTTTTGGCGCCAAAATAAAAAACTCCAATGGGGACTATTGGGTTTAAGAATTCTACTTCTGAGATAATGTCAATCTGCTGCTGACTGAATCTGCTGCTGGATGTTGAATCTGCTGCTAGTGTAAATGTGCTGCTGGAAGAATTGCAAGACTACTGCTCAGAGATTATTATAATTATGAGTCTTGTAATTATAGTAAAGATTGTATTAAATATTCTATAGGTTTAGAATATCGTTTGTTTGTGTAAGAATTTATTGTAAACCATGTAGGGTTCCTTGTGTATAAAAGGAGATCCCTAGGTTTAGAATATGTACGTGTCTAAGTCGAATCACTTCAAGGTGTAAACCCTAGCATTGTAAGAGTGCTCGTATTAAATATATTGAAGTGTTTAAGTGTGTAATCTTTGTTCTTGTGTTCATCTTAAGTTAAACAATATATTCCGCGTGTTGTTTAAGTTACAATTCAAGTCAGCTTCTATACAAGATCGTTTGCTCAACTGGGATCAACAAGTGGTATCAAAGCTTGTGATCTAGAAGCTGTGATCAAGAAGAACTCAAGTACTCTTAAACTCTGTTCATAACCTCAACCGAAGCCATGGGTGATGACACATATATGGTTACTGCCTTCAAGGTGCCAATGCTCAAGCGAGGAGAATATGAGCTTTGGAAGATGCGCATCAAGCAATATATGCGCATGATTGACTACAAGATGTGGAATGTCGTTCTGGAAGGTGACAAGTTCCCTAAGGTTGTCCATGGGAAGGAGTTACTCATCAAAAGCAAGGAAGATGAAGATCTAAGAAAGTTGGAGATCATGACTCATAGTATTCTCATGATGGGAATACCTAATGAGTATCAGCTTGATTTTGAAAGCTGTGAAACTGCTAAGACTCTTATGGATGCTGTTGAGACAAGGTTTGGTGGCAATGATGCTACCCGAAAGTCAAGGAAGAATTTCTTAAAGCATCAATTTGAGAACTTCACTGCTTTAAGTGGAGAGAATCTTGATGGTACCTATAACAGGCTTCAAAATCTTATAAGCCACTTGAAGCTTGTGGGTTACTCTGTTCCTGTTGAAGATATCAATCTCAAGTTTCTCAGAAGCCTTGCACCAGAATGGAGCATGCATACTGTTGTGTGGAGTAACAAAGCTGATTTTGACACAATGAGCTTGGATAATCTATACAACAACTTAAAAGTATATGAATCTGAGATGAACATCTCATCCAATTCATCTACTTCATCTACTGCAGCTCAGAATATAGCTTTTGTGTCTTCCAAAACTTTTAACTCTTCAGACACTCACTCTGCTGCTTATGGTGTATCTGCTGCTAGCACTAGCAACTCTGCTGCTGGTTCTAACAACAGTGATGCTATAAGTGATGCTGCTATTTGTGATTTCTTGGCTGATCTTACTACAGGTACTCAAGTTTTAAATCAGGATGCTGATAATATTGATCCTGATGCTCTTGAAGAGATTGATTTGAAGTGGCAGATGGCTATGTTAACCTTGAGAGCAAGAAGGTTCTTGAAGAGACATGGGAAACAGCTTAAGTATAAGCCTCAAGGTAACATGGGATTTGACAAATCCTTGATGGAGTGCTACAACTGCAATAGGAAGGGGCACTTTGCCAGGGAATGCAGAGCTCCAAAGAAGATAGTAGAAATTCCCAAGAAGACTGAAGCTGAGTCAAAGTCTTCTACTGCTTTGGTGTCTTGTGATGGGTTAGGTGACTATGACTGGAGTGACATGGCTGGAGAAGAACCACATCAAAGTTTCATTGCTGAAGTGAAGACTCTAGGGCATAACTTTGCTCTTATGGCCTATGCTTCTTCATCATCTGGTTCTGACTCTGAGGTATCCAATGAGTCAAATGATTCTACTCGTTCTTTTCAATCTTGTGCTGACACTATAGAAGAACTTAAAAGTAGGAATGATAGTCTTAGGCAAGAAGTTGAGTCCCTAAAACTTGATAACATAAGTTATAAAGTAGGAATTCAAAATGTTGAAAGGAGACTTGAATATCTTAAAGATATGGAGTTTGAATATGTTGATAGAATTAATATACAAGATGGTGAGATTTTTGTTAAAAATGCTGAGATTGAAACACTTAAAAGAAAATTAACAGAAGCAGAACATGCTAGAGATGAGGCTCTTGAAGATAAAGATAAACAAATTATAAGAGTTGAAAAATAAAAGTTTGCTTCAACTGTCATAGATCATACTATTCAGTGTCAATTAATGAGAAAAGGTAGTGGCATAGGGTACACTGAAGTAGCTCCTCCAATGAAAAGTGCCTTTGCACCACCAGGAAAGGAGTTATCCTTCATGAGTATAACAGAAGATATCAAACCTAGTAAAGAAACCAGTAATGTGCCTATTCAAACAACTAGGGTTGATGATAAAAAGTATTCTGATGAACCTATCATTGAAGATTGGGTTTCAGATAGTGAGGATGAACAGACTGAGCCAACACTAAGTGTTAAACAGGAAGAAATTCCTAAAGTTAATGAGTCTAGAGTTAATCAGGTTAGGTTTCTGAAACCTGTGCTAGGTCATAATATGTCTAGAAAAGTAGTTGAGTATAATGAGGTACCTAGACATCACATGAAGAGGTTTATTAACAAGCCTAGGGGTAATCAAAGAAACTTCAATAATCTAGTTTCTCACAATTTAGGTAATGATTTTCAATTGAAAAAGAAGGCATGTTATAAATGTGGTAGTTTTGAGCATCTTATTGCAAACTGTAAGGACTACCAAAAACCTGTTTGGAACCAACATACAAGAGTGGATCATCAAAACTTTTCAAAAAGGACTCACTCTCCTTCGAAAAGAC
Organism: Artemisia annua; assembly: GCA_014162995.1. Classification (NCBI taxonomy): domain Eukaryota; kingdom Viridiplantae; phylum Streptophyta; class Magnoliopsida; order Asterales; family Asteraceae; genus Artemisia; species Artemisia annua. The sequence goes on along the minus strand of LBNU01000947.1, from coordinate 41,415 downwards.
GAATGGTTCTTAGAGCAGTGTTATTGAGATATGGTGATACTAGATCCATTGTAACTGCTCAACCAAACAGGCATTTTCATAATAAAACAACTGGTCCTACTGCTAATACAAAAGTAGACTCTGCTGCTAAGGCAAAAGACTCTACTGCTGTTTCAAAACTCATAACAGATACAGTTGTTGGAAATCATTTTTATGCTGTAAAGGCCTCAGCTTGCTGGACTTGTAAACCAAAATCAAATGTTTTATCTAAAGTTTCCAACACCAGCAGTGCATCAATGGACCTAAATAAGTACAACTATGTTGATGCACAGGGAAGATCCAAGTCATTGATGGCTTGGGTCAAAAAGAGAAACTGATTTCTCTACTTTTTATGTGCAGGGCAATCTTCAAGATGATCTAAAAGACAAAGGAATTGTTGATAGTGGTTGCTCTGGACATATGACAGGAGACATATCCCAACTTGAGGATTTTGAGCCAATGGAGAATGGTGGATATGTTGCCTTTGGTAATGATGTCAAAGGAGGAAAGATTATAGGTACTGGTACAATAAAAACAGGAAGTTTGGATTTTGAAAAAGTGTTCCTTGTGGATGGACTTAAGTTCAACCTCTTTAGTGTCTCACAGATATGTGGCAAAAGGAATTTTGTTCTTTTTACTGATACTGAATGTCTTATCCTTTCTCCTGACTTTAAGTTGCCAGATGACAAATTTGTGCTACTAAGAGTCCCTAGATCTGATAACATATACAGTGATCATATAAAGAACATAGTTCCCAAAAGAGCTTTAACTTGTCTACTTGCAAAGGCCACTATTGATGAATCCAAACTATGGCACAGGAGACTTGGACATTTGAATTTCAAAACTATGAACAAATTGGTCAAAGGAAATCTTGTCAAAGGATTACCTTCAAAATTTTTTGAAAATCTTGAAACCTGTGTTTCCTGTCAAAAGGGTAAACAACACAGAGTATCTTTTAAGTCCAAAGTTGTTAATACCATTACAAAGCCTTTACATTTGCTTCATATGGATTTATTTGGACCTGTTTATGTGAATAGTCTGAATAGGAAGCAATATTGCCTAGTTGTCACAGATGATTTTAGCAGGTTTACATGGGTGTTCTTTCTAGCTTTTAAGGATGAAACCATTGAAATTCTTAAAGAATTCATCACTAGAATAGAGAACCTAGTTAATCATAAAGTCAAGATAATCAGATGTGATAATGGAACTGAATTTAAGAATTATGCTATGAATCAGTTCTGTGTGGGTAAGGGTATTTTAAGACAATACAGTGTTGCTAGAACTCCTCAACAAAATGGTGTAGCAGAGAGGAGAAATAGGACATTGATTGAGGCATCTAGGATTATGCTTTCAGACTCTAAGTTACCTATACCTTTTTGGGCTGAAGCAGTGAACACTGCCTGCTTTGTTCAAAATAGGAGTAAGGTAGTTAAGCCTCACAATAAGACCCCTTATGAATTATTCCATGGTAAAAAGCCAATGATAGCTTTCTTTAGACCATTTGGGTGTCCTATTACTATCTTAAATACCAAAGACCAGTTAGGCAAGTTTGATGAGAAGGCTGATGAGGGTTACTTTGTTGGGTACTCTTTAAATAGTAAAGCTTTCAGGGTATTCAACAAGAGAACCAGATTTGTAGAGGAGAATTTGCATATTAAGTTTGATGAGAATAAACCTAAGACTGCAAAGACAGAACCTGAGTGGTTGTTTAACATTGATATGCTAACCAAAAGCATGAATTATGAGCTAGTGATTGCAGGTGTAGATACTAACCATGATGCAGGTATACAAGACACTGTTTCTGCAGCTAAAGATGCAAAGAAATCCACACCTCAGGAAGAATTTGTTCTGGTTGAAAAATGGAGACTTGGTCCAACTATTATTCCCACTCAGGAGACCAACAGCTCACAAGATGATCATTCTCCCAAAGGAGATGGGGGGGGGGGGGAGGTATGCAATCATCTAGTGAAGCACAGGAGATCAATGATGGTGTCACAAAGGAAACTACTCCCAGCAGCAGTTTGTCTGATTCTACTGCTACACATGCAGACAACTCTGCTGCTGAGCAAACTACTTCTCCAGAAATACTCAAGTTTCCTACAGTTGACACAGAAGGCATATCCTTGGTTGATACATCTTCTCAAGATGATCCAGAGATGCCTAGATTGACTAAAATATATGAAGATACAGATGATGAAGCTCTTGATGGTGAAATGTTTGGTGCTCAGACTGACTTCAACAACATGGAACTCAACATTCCTGTCAGTCCTTCAAAGACAACAAGAATTCATAAACATCATCCAAAGGAAAATATTTTGGGTGATCCATCATCTAATGTTCAGACAAGGAACAAGACAAAGGAACTGCTTCATAAAAGTTTCTTTGCTAGATCTTTACATCAAAGAAATAGTCATAAAGATCTACAAAATTGCCTTTTTGCTTGTTTTCTATCACAAATAGAACCCAAGAATGTTTATAAAGCCTTACAAGAATCAAGTTGGTTGGAAGTAATGTAGGAAGAACTTCTTCAATTCAGGATACAAGAAGTTTGGACTTTGGTTGATCTACCTAATGGGAAGAAGGCTATTGGGACTAAATGGGGTTTCAGATGTAAAAGAGATGAAAGAGGCATTGTGGTAAGAAACAAAGCAAGATTAGTTGCTCAAGGATACACACAACAAGAAGGAATTGATTATGATGAAGTATATGCACCTGTGGCAAGGATTGAGGCCATTAGACTGTTTTTGGCATTTGCTTCATATAAAGACTTTGTAGTGTATCAAATGTATATGAAAGGTGCTTTTCTGTATGGGGAAATCAAAGAGGAGGTTTATGTGTCACAACCACCTGGTTTTGAAGATCCAAATTTCCCTGACAAAGTTTATAGAGTTGACAAAGCACTGTATGGTTTGCATCAAGCTCCAAGGGCATGGTATGAAAAGTTGTCAACCTATTTGTTAGAATGTGGCTACACTAAGGGTAGGATTCATAAAACTTTGTTCATTAAAAAGACTAAAGATGATATTCTGCTGGTTCAAGTCTATGTTGATGACATCATTTTTGGTTCTACAAGCAAAGCTATGTGTGAGGAGTTTGAGAAGATAATGAGAGACAAGTTTTCCATGAGTTCTATGGGAGAACTTACTTTCTTTTTGGGATTACAAGTAAAGCAAAAGGAAGATGGCATATTTATTAGTCAAGATAAATATGTAGCTGATATATTGAAGAAGTTTGGATTCATAGATGCCAAGTCTGCAAAAACTACAATGGAAAAAGACAAACCATTGCTAAAAGATGAAGAAGGCAAAGAAGTGGATGTTCATGTGTACAGATCAATGATTGGTTCTTTGATGTATCTTACAGCATCAAGACCAGACATTATGTTCTTTGTTTGTGCATGTGCAAGATTTCAAGTTAATCCAAAAGAATCACATCTCAATGCAGTTAAGAGAATTTTTAGATACTTAAAGCATCAACCAAAATTGGGGCTTTGGTATCCTAAGAATTTACCATTTGAGTTAGAGGCTTTCTTTGACAGTGATTATGCTGGAGCATGCTTGGATAGAAAATCCACAACTGGAGGTTGTCAATTTCTTGGAAATAGGTTGGTGTCATGGCAATGCAAGAAACAAACTGAGGTGGCAAATTCTTCAACAGAAGCTGAGAATGTGGCTGCTTCTAGTTGCTGTGGTCAAGTGCTTTGGATGCAAAATCAATTGCTAGACTATGGGTACAATTTTATGAACACCAAAATTCATATAGACAATAACAGTACTCTGTGCATAATTAAAAATCCTGTTTTTCACTCTAAAACAAAACATATTGAGATAAGACATCATTTTATTAGAGATTGCTATGAAAAGAAGTTGATTCAAATTGTTAAAGTTCATACTGATCAAAATGTTGTAGATCTACTTACAAAACACTTTGATGTGGGTAGATTTCAATATTTGGTTGCAAGTATTGGTATGATCAATCTTTAGAAAAACTTATCTCTATGTGTTATTGTAAATTTTTGTAAATGGATTTGTACTGTTATTGCTCTTAGAAGTTTGTTGTAAATTGCTTAAAGTGAATCTGCTGCTAAGTCTACTTTGCTGCTATTGGAAACTCTGCTGCTGAGTTAGATTTTGCTATTGTGGACTTGTTTGTTTTGTGTTGTTGGACTAATCTTTTGCAGGATAAGATTAACATGGATGTATTTGTAAAATGTTCAAGAAAGAGATTAAAACATAAAAGTAAAAAGTTCATTACATGGTCAAAAGATGAAGATTACAAGGCAAGTTCCATTCAAAACACAAAAGAAACCACATCATGCTACCTAACAAGCCTACTCCATGGCTCCTTTCCCTTTGTCCTTTGGATCATGCTTCTTCTTCAGATGCATATCCTTGGTCCACACCCTCTTACAAGAAAGAGCAACTACAACCTTGAGGGGAGGCTTCCTTGATGACTTGGAGGACTCAGGAACTGGAATGGGAGCCATGGGAGCCATTGTTGACAAAGCTGCTTCAAGGGCATGAGCAAGAGCATTTGGGAGCTTTCTGGCAAGCTCAGAAGTATTTTCTTGAGGAACCCTGGATGTTCCTTTACCTCTTGATGTTCCCTCACCTCTTCTATTGGTGGGTGATTGATAGTCTCGGTGCCATGGAAGATAAGCAGCATTGATATCATGCTTAAATTTTCGGGCTTGTTCTTTGGTTCTTCTTCCAAAATGGGGAGGACGGTATGGTGGAAGATATGGTGGAAAAGGAGTGGTGTCAATCAGGAAATCAAACTTTGAATCCGATGATTCAGAGGATTCAGAAGAGATGTTGATCACTTCACGTTTGGTGCCATGAGAAAACGCTTATTTTGGAATGGAATTGATTTTGAATTGATAGAGATTGATTTGATATGAGAAAGTAATTAGGGTTTTGACTTGTGATTAAATTGGAAGTGATCGGGTTCCTTTTTATAATGGATCAAATTGGGGAAATAATTAATGCGTGGTTGGTTATTACCATTAATTAAGGAAAATAAGTGGAAGGTTTGACTTTTTGACCGTTTGACCAAGAAGTATCAAGGTTCAGTCAACTCTGCTGCTAGCCAAAACCAATCTGCTGCTAGTTATATAACTCTGCTGCTGGTACTGCTGCTACTTAGGGTTCTGCTGCTCGGTTTAAAAGTGGAAGGACGGTTATGTAACTTCCCAAATCAAGATAAAAACATAATTGATTCTCACAATTAGTTTTTATATGCTCCTAAATTGAAGTATAACTGTGCATAACCATTCCATTATCATCAAATTCACAAACCCTATCTTCATGGAGATTAGACACACTTGGGCAAGCGAACACAACAATATTGCACTCCTTGACGCATCCTCAGTGCCAGACGAGTTTACAGAGATGGTACACTTCCTTAATGCTACTTCACTTAGGTATGCATTAACTGTGAACCCAGCTATATATCAATCTTATATCAAGCAATTTTGGGTTACTGCTGAGGTCAAAACTCACAAAGGGGAAACATATATTGCTGCTAAGGTTGATGATCAAAAGGTGCTTGTGAGTGAATCCATTATTAGAGAGATTCTTCTCTTTAATGATGAGGATGCTCCTTAGGTTCTGGTTAAAAAGGATATTTTTGATGGTTTAAAAACTTTGGGATATGAGAGGAAGAATGACGGTTTAAAATTTCAAAAAGGTCTTCTTTGCTCTCATCACAAATTTTTGGTCCATACTCTTTTACATTGTTTGAGTTCAAAAACATCTAGGTGGAATGAGTTCAGTGCATCCATGGCCTCTGCTATGGTGTATCTGTGCAATGGAAACCCATTTAATTTTTCAAACTTGATTTTAGAAGGGATGGTAAAATCAATCAGGGAAAAAGGGACATCTTTACTTTATCCTAGATTTGTTCAATTGTTTGTGGAAGACCAAATTTCTAAAGTGAGAACACATAGGGCTATTTATGAAGCTATACCTTTGGTGCCTAAAATGTTTACTTTTATGGTCAAAAATGGAAAAGGTTTTTCTGGCAAAGTTACACCACTTTTACCTTATATGGTGAAACTTGTGCAAAATAATCAGGGTGAAGGATCAGAAAACCCCACTGATTCCCATCACATACCCAATTTTGAAGGTTCAAATGAGGTTTCATCTCCACACACTGAAAAGACCCAAACACATAGGATAACCTCAAAGGACACCGAGCATTCTCAGGCCAGTGTCAGGATGGATACACAAAATGAGACTGTCTTAGGTAATGGAGAGGACATATTGGCAAGGGCTAACACTACTGCTACTAGCTTAGCAGCAGAGCAGGACAGTGTTAACATAAGTAAGACCCAAACCAAGGCAACATCTAGTGAGGAAGATTCTTCTGAATCTGAATCCAATGATGGTAACTGATAACGCTCAAAGTTAACATGTTTATAGAAGCGTTATTAGTGTTTTTATGCATGTTCTTTAGTTACTTTTATATGCTTTTGCCACTAAATCGTATCAAAGTATGTTTTTGTAGCATATGTATCCAAATGTAGGAAAAACGGAGAAAAAGTGAAGAAAATGAAGTATATGCGATTACACGAAGATTCCCAAGCTCAAAGTCCAAATCTGTGAAGTATTTCATAAGGAGAACCTAAGTTTGGTCATTTCAAAGTTCCAAGTTCAGAGTTAATCAAGTTTGGAGAGTGCATGAAGAAATACACAAGAAAAGTCAAAGTTCAAAACCATCCAGACTTGACCAACCGATCGGTTGGAGCACAACCGATCGGATATCCACTTTTACCATCACCATCCGATCGGTAGCAACCCGCAACCGATCGGATGGAAGTTTCTGCTGAGAAGACTAACTTTTTGTGCACGAATCTTGGCCTTTCGCTCCAAAGTTCTAGGCTTTTCTTAGTGTCTTGTTGACCAAGTTCTAGCATTTATGTCTCTATTGATTGCTAGGAGTATTTGACAAGCCTAAAAGGACCTCTAGAGTACACCATTCAACACACAATTCAAGAGGACAATTACTCTCATCATTACTCTCAATTATTATCATCATCAAGCTCTCAAAAAAGGAAAACTCGTGCAGAAAGAACCAGGAACATTTGGAGAACCAAGGAAGCAACATTTGGAGGCCAAAATCTCAAGAAACAATCACCGATACTTAGGTTATCAATACCTTGTCATTTGTTATCAATTTCAAAGCATTGTAAGACTTAAAACCATGGATTCTAATGTTAAATATTCTGAGTTTGTTTGCATGTTTGCTATGAGTGGCTAGTAGCCTTTTTACACTTGTTTCGATGATGTTTTATGCTTAGTGATAGTTGTGATTGTGATAACATGTTTTAATTCAATTTCAAGTCAATCTAAGACCCAATTGTACCTAAGTTTCATAGTGACATTTGTTGAGTCAAGGTTAACTAATTGATAATAGTTTCAAGGGTCGAAAGATTTATTATTATTCAACTAGTTATAATCATTTGTCTATGAATGATTGTTTTTCACTATAATTATTCTTGACTAAACAAAGAAACAAGAAGTATGATTGTAATGAGGATGCTTTTATAACATCAAATCGGATTGTTTGTAAAACTCTAGTTGGATGAAAGTTTAGATGTTTATAAACAATTGTAACCTTTTTGTCTATGAATGGGTTACCTTTTGTATTGACCATATCCTAAGAGTATTTGATTTATAATAAGAGTTTATTCTTGTGTTTAAGATAACCATACCTTATGAACCTTGGATTGATCTTGAATTGATTGGTTTACACTTAAAGCTTGTTTTTATGAACTAAAATCTTGACGAAGGTTTAACTTGTAGAAACAATAGATTAGACCACCATCTAATTATCACAACCAACATGTTATCAAAAGTTATCACAATCATGTGAGTCATTAAGTATAAAACTAATCTAAACAAGTGTAGTTTTTAAATTATTGAGTTTGCTTATTATCTTATTTGCTTACGTTTAGAGATTTACTTTTAAGACTAATATTTTGATTCACTCACAAATCCCTGCGAACGATCCCGACTTACCATCACATCTTGCTATAACGGACGAGTACACTTGCTCGTATGTGTTGTTTTTAGATCGGTAATTCACCTTTATAAATTGAAAACTTGTACTAACAAAACGCACATCAAGTTTTTGGCGCCGCTGCCGGGAATTTTTATTGTGTTTCTTTTTAGTTTTTTAAAGTCCGTTTCTTTTCGTGTTCGTTTTCTAAAAAAAAAAAAAAAAAAAAAAAAAAAAAAAAAAAAAAAAAAAAANGCCAATCGGTTTGGCTTCCAACCGATTCAGTTACAACTTTCTGTCTTTAAAATTTTTATTTTTCTTAGTTCTTTTGTTTTAGGTACTTAACTCGATTCTTTTGGTAGTTGTATGAACACTCGTTCTACTACTAAAAATCTTAGTACACCTTATTCCAATCCTGAAAGTTTGGTTCGTAAGAAGAGATCTTCATCTATTCTTAATTGGTTTGATAATCTTTCCGACAAACATCCAATTTCCGATCTTTTTAACCCAATACCAATACCCATGGCTGACGATCAACCCATGTGGGCCGCCAATCGAACTGTAGCACCCACTCCTGGATCTGCTATTGTTGTTGCCAACCTTGGTGAAAACTTTACCGTTAAAGGTCACCATCTTTCCATGATCAAAGGCCGTCAATTTGATGGCCGTTCGCGGGCCGATCCGCATAAACACATTGCCGAATTCATTGAAATTTGTGGCATGTTTCATTATGGAGATACCAATGTCGATGCTATTAAGCTCAAACTTTTTCCATCATCACTCGCTGGAGATGCCAAAGTTTTTGTAAGCCGATTCTTTCCACCTGCCATGTATGATAGATTAAAAGGGAGAAATCCGTGCTTTCACACAAAATCATAATGAATCTCTTGTCGAAGCTTGGCTCCGCATGAAAGATTTGCTTCAAAGTTGTCATGGTCATAATTTAGGAAAAGGAACCATAATCCAAATCTTTTATCATGGTCTTGATGAAGCATCCCAAGCAATCCTTGATGCCGGAGGAATTTTTCTATACAGAAACTCCTAACGAGGCATATCAACTTCTCGAAGATCGAGTGCTCCTTAAACTCGATTGGTCAAAAGATTCCAAAACCAAACCCATGCGAAAAGCCGTTGCTTTTGCCGAAAGTTCAGATAATTCGAAACTCATGGAGAAACTAGAAGCCTTGACTTCTAAAATCGACTCGCAATACAAAGATATAAAAGGAGAAATGAAAGAAATGCGAGATGGTTGTAATAATTGTGGAGGAAATCACACATCATCCGAGTGTGATGACCAACCTATGAATATAGACCCCTTGAAGGGGAAGCCAATTATATCCAAGGAGGATATCGTGGAGGAGGTTTTCGTGGTAATTATTACGGAAGAAATTCTGGAAATTGGCAAGACCGCCAACAAAGGGATAACAACCGTGATTCTCAACCCCGAATAGACAACCCAAACCAATCAAATTCCGATAAAAAGGAAGAATCTAATTTCGAAAAAATGATGCGAGATTTCGTAACTACTCAAAGAGCCACAAACGAGTTTGTGAAAACTCAATTTTTCAATCTCAACACCAAAGTTGAGCAAGGTCAGAAAAATCATCAAGCTTCTATCCAGGATCTTGAACAAAAATTTGGAAGACTTTCTGATCAATTTTCTTCTCGAGTTCCAGGTACTTTACCAAGTAACACCCAATCCAATCCTAAACCATCTGGATATAACGATAAGAGTTATCGTCCACCACAAACCAGAAATGAGCATATCAATGCTGTATTCACTCGAAGTGGTCTCTCATATGATCCACCACCTGTTCCTATCGATAATCCTATCATTCTAGATGAGGAAGAGGAAGAAGCTGAAGAAGAAGCAGCTAAAGAAAAACCAACTCAAACACCAACCCAAGAAAATACCGTTCAACCAATAAAACCTTACACACCAAAAATACCATATCCACAAGCCCTAAGAAAATAGAAAAGAGAGGAGCGAAATAAGTAGTTTATAGAGATGATCAAAGAAGTTAGAATTAACGTACCCCTCGTTGATGTTCTAGCTGGAATGCCCAATTATGGGAAATTTTTGAAAGAACTTCTTAATAATCGAAACAAGTTGGAACAAATATCCGCTACTGTTCTCAATGAAGAATGCTCTGCTATCATTCAAAACAAAATTCCACCAAAACTCGGAGATCCCGGAAGTTTTCTCATACCGTGCACTTTAGGAAATAACATCACATGTGATGCTTTGGCCGATCTAGGTGCAAGTATCAATTTGATGCCCTATTCATTGTATTCTAAACTTTCAATCAATACATTGAAACCTACTAAAATGAGTATAAGATTAGCCAACCATACATACCAATATCCTGTTGGGGTTACCGAAAATATGCTTGTTCAAGTTGGTAAATTTGTCTTTCCTGTGGATTTTGTCATTTTAGAAATGGAGGAAGATAGTCGAGTACCCTTAATCTTAGGAAGACCTTTCTTAAACACCGCTGATGCCATGATCAAAGTCAAAGGCAGAGAACTCAATCTTGGAGTAGGAGAAGATCGAATCACTTTCTTAATCGATAAAGCAATGAAATATCCAAATTCCAGTGATGACACATGCTATAACATCGATGTAATTGATGAAGTCACTGAAGAAGAGTTGGATGCATTACTTGACGATTCGAAACCATTCATGACTACTTCTGAAAAGATCAGTGAAATAGATTCTGATAAAGAATTTGAGGAATTCATGGAAGTAAAATTTGAAGAAGAAGAAGAAGAGAAAGAAGAGAAATTTGAGGATATCACTGAAAAAGATCAAATGAAAATCAAATCTTCTCTAGAAGAACCACCCACTGATTTGGAACTCAAACCTCTTCCCAATAATCTCGAATACGCCTACTTAGAAGGAAATTCACTACTTCCAGTAGTCATTTCGTCGTTACTCGAAACAAATCAAAAAGAAAGACTCGTTTCTGTTCTCAAGAAGCATAAACGCGATTTTGCGTGGAAAACTTCTGACATTCCAGGAATTAGCCCAGATTTTTGCAAACACAAAATCAATTGTGAAGAAGGTACTAAACCCGTTGTAGAAAGACAACATCGACTCAACCCAAATATGAAAGAAGTGGTTAAGAAGGAAATCATTAAACTTCTTGACGCATGAATTATTTATCCTATCGAGGATAGTCCATGGGTGAGTCCAGTTCATTGTGTTCCGAAGAAAGGAGGAATGACCGTAGTAACCAACGAAAGGAATGAATTAGTTCCTACTAGAACTGTCACTGGATGGCGAGTATGTATTGATTACAGAAAATTGAACAAAGCCACCAGGAAAGATCATTTTCCTCTACCATTCATGGACCAGATGCTCGAAAGATTAGTAGGAAACAAATACTTTTGCTTCCTTGATGGTTTTTCGGGATATTTCCAAATTCCTATCGATCCAGCCGATCAAGAGAAAACCACATTTACATGTCCTTTTGGAACCTACGCTTATCGGCGTATGCCCTTTAGTCTATGTAATGCACCTGCTACCTTTCAAAGGTGTATGATCGCAATATTCCAAGACATGCTTGAGACATCTATGGAAGTTTTCATGGATGACTTCTCTGTTTTTGGTCATTCTTTTGAAACTTGTCTTTCCAATCTCGATAAAATGCTTGAGAGATGTGAAGCTGCACATCTAGTTCTTAATTGGGAAAAATGCCATTTCATGGTGACTGAAGGAATTGTGTTAGGACACAAAATATCAAGTTCAGGAATGGAAGTGGACAAGGCGAAAATTGATGTTATCACCAAATTACCACCACCAACTAACGTTAAAGCCGTTAGAAGTTTTCTAGGACATGCCGGTTTTTACCGCCGTTTTATCAAAGATTTTTCGAAAATATCGTGTCCTATGACTAAACTTTTAGAAAAGGTTTATGTTTTTGATTTCAATGCTGATTGCATTAAAGCTTTCGAAACATTGAAAAGTCAATTGACTAGTGCCCCAATTATGGTTGCACCTAATTGGTCACTACCATTTGAACTCATGTGTGATGCAAGCGATTTCGCTGTTGAAGCTGTTTTAGGACAACGTGAAGGAAAACATTTTCGTCCTATATACTTCGCTAGTAAAACACTCAACAATGCTCAACAGAACTACACGGTTACAGAATAGGATTTATTAGCCGTAGTTTTTGCATTCGACAAATTCAGATCTTATCTCGTGCTTTCAAAAACGATAGTTTTAACAGATCATTCCGCACTCAAATATCTGTTTACCAAACAAGATGCAAAACCGCGTCTTATCAGATGGATTTTACTACTCCAAGAGTTTGACATCGAAATAAAAGATAAGAAAGGAGTAGAAAATCTTGCAGCTGATCATTTGTCACGTCTAGAGAATCCAAATTTGGAAGAATTAAAAGAAAATGAAATTAACGATTATTTTCCGAATGAAACTCTCATGACGATAGATAAAGATGATGATGAAGAAGTACCATGGTTTGCAGATTACGCAAATTATCTCGCAGGAGATATCCTTAAAAAAGGGATGAGTCACTACCAACGTAGTAAGTTCTTCTCGGAACTAAAACACTACTATTGGGAGAAACCTTATCTTTTCAAAATGTGCAAGGATGGAATGATCCGAAGATGTGTTTCGGGTGCCGAAACAAGAAAAATTCTTGATGTATGTCATCATGGCCCAACTGGGGGACATTATGGTCCTTCCACCACAGCTAAAAAAGTTTTTGATGCAGGATTCTATTGGCCTACAATTTTCAAAGAAGCATATACTCTCGTTCAAAACTGCGATGCGTGCCAAAAATCCGGTAACCTTTCTCGTAGAGATGAAATGCCTCAAAAAAGCATTCAAGTCTGCGAAATATTCGATGTTTGGGGAATTGATTTTATGGGACCCTTCCCTAAATCACACAAATACGAATATATCCTCGTTGTAATCGATTATGTTTCAAAATGGGTAGAAGCTGAAGCTCTTCCTACTAACGATGCACGAGTTGTTGTTAACTTTCTCAAAAAGCTTTTCGCTCGCTATGGAATTCCTAAGGCCTTAATAAGTGATAGAGGATCCCATTTCTGCAATAAACAAATGGAGAAAGTAATGAAACGATATGGAGTTCATCATCGTTTTGCTGCAGCTTATCACCCACAAACTAGCGGTCAAGTTGAAAATACCAATAGAGCTATAAAAAGAATACTTGAAAAAACGGTTAAGGACAATCCTACCGTATGGTCAAAGAAATTAGACGACGCTCTATGGGCATTTCGTACGGCTTATAAGACACCAATTGGTACAACACCGTACAGACTTTTGTATGGGAAAACATGTCATTTGCCGTTCGAACTCGAACACCGTGCTTATTGGGCATTGAGAAGCTGTAATCCTGATCCGAAAATAGATGGAGAAAAGAGATTTTTGCAACTGCATGAACTCGATGAGTTAAGACTTCAAGCCTATGAAAACTCTAAGCTATACAAAGCAAGAACCAAAGCTTACCACGATAGAAAGCTAAGAATTCGAAAACAATTCAAAGCTGGAGATAAGGTTCTACTCTTCAATATGAAATATAAGTTTAAAGCTCCGAAACTCAAGCCAAAATGGTTCGGACCATATGTAGTGAAACATGTATTTCCATCAGGTTATGTTGAACTTTATGACAAACATGGTGGAAGTTTCATTGTAAATGGGCATCGAATTAAACTCTATTATGATAAAGAGTAATTAAACTTGATTTCTAATGAAGAAATTCCATCCGTATCTGAATATGAAGCTATCACATTTATGGCTCCACACAAGGACATGGTTCCTTGGGCACACAATACCGGTTTTATCTATGATGCTCTTCCTAGAGCATGGGAAAAAGTTACATTGGAAAACATAGATGAAATGGGGGAGGGAATTGTGATAGGAAATGTGGTGTACATTCCTAAAAGGAAGCATAACACTACAACAACGTAATCTATACGAAGTTTGAGTCCGGCTGAGGACTCGTTAATAAAACAAGCGCTTCTCGGGAGGCAACCCGTGTGTTTATTTTAAATGTTTTAATTTTCAATGTCTACACCCTGAAGTTTTACCACTTGGTCAAACTTAAGTGTGGGGGTGTGCCACTACTTTGAATAAAATTGCAATGCTTTTTGTTTGTTTGTTTTTGTTTTCTAATAAAGCAGGATTTGATTTCAAGGAAGTAGACGATTGGACAGAAATATAAAAGCTAATATCATGGTTTATTTTCTCATTTCCCTACTTTCATACTTTTTAAGTTCGTTTATCACATTGAGGACAATGCTTAACTTAAGTGTGGGGGGGTGAGTAGGTAAATAAGAAATTAATTGTTATATCGAGCTAATTTTTAAATTTTGTTTGTCCTTATAATCTAGTTGTTTTCACACTTTTAGGAATAATTTATTAGAATAACTGGATCTATCCACTGGAAAAATCAGTAATTTTGAAAGAATTGAGATGTGTCCCGATTAATATTGCAGTCCACTTTTGGATCGATAACATTTACTAGCACACATTATAATCCTTTCCACCAAATTGTGAGGATTTGAACCTGTGCATAACAAGCTTACATCTTATATGCTCGAATCTTTTGTTATGAGTGTGCCGGTGATTTTATTTATTCTAGAACTTGTACATGTAAATCATTACGAGACCGTTGTGAGATTACACTTTTGTAATATAAGAATACATACATGATAAGAGGCAACCTTAGGATTTTAACCAAACAGCCTTCCTTATTGATTGTTAGCTAGTCACATTGATTAGTTAAATTTCCAATCTTAAACCCTTTTGTTAGCGTTCATCTTTAACGCTAGATACCCCTAGTTACACCTTCTGAGCCTTTTCTTTTCTTTTGTTAAAACCATAAAAATACAAAAAGATTTTACACTTTTTAGCCTAGCCTTACCCTTTAGTCAAGTCTTGGTGAGTTGTTAGCTTTGTGAAAAACGATGTTATGAATCATAAAGAAAGAATGGAGAAAGTGGAAATTCAAGAATCAGCGATTGAAGCAAGTAAAGTATAGTCATCACAATACGTATAATGACAAGTGTTATGTATATAGTTTTTTTCCAAAAAAAAAAAAAAAAAAAGGTTGTTAGTTTGATATGTATAGTGTTATGTATAGCCAATGAAGCTATAAAATAAAGCATTGATCACGAAAGTATGAAGTTCTCAAAGACTACGAGGTTATGATTCAAGAAAGAAAAGCTAATAACATTTGATCTATAGACTTGGACTAGTTTGTATATTCTTAAACATCAGTTACCCTTCAACATTCCCATGCCTTATTCTTACCCTTTAACCTAGTGTAATTATTGAGTGTATTGACAAGTAGTGACCATCCGAGTTCATGAGGATCTAGAAAACGTGCTAGCGAACTAAGGATATCCTTAGTGACCATCCGTTATTTGGTGATGCGAGAATTCGTGGCAGCGATCTACTATGATTTACACAAGATACTTGCACGAAGGTTTTATTAATCCTTAGCCTAAACGTTACAACCCGAATAAAAGACCTCTTTGATATGTAGACTTGGTGCTTACGCCATTGCGGTGTAGTTTTGTTTCTTGTACAAGCTTATGGTAATAATTAGATCATGACTGAGCAGTGAGTGTGATTTATCATATACGCTACCCCATATGAGTGTTATGAGTGAATTATATCTTATTCTTCTTTCGTGAGGTATTTTAGAAGTGTTAATCAAGTAAGAAAATCGTTGGGTGGATGGTCTAACTTGTACTTGTATAAGGAGGATTCTCATCACATTTTTCAGAAACCACTTTTGTTTACCATGTGGATATTTAGTTTTCTTCTAGATTTGCTTGAGGACAAGCAAAGTTTAAGTGTGGGGATTTGATAACGCTCAAAGTTAACATGTTTTTAGAAGCGTTATTAGTGTTTTTATGCATGTTCTTTGGTTACTTTTATATGCTTTTGCCACTAAATCGTATCAAAGTATGTTTTTGTAGCATATGTAGCCAAATGTAGGAAAAACGGAGAAAAAGTGAAGAAAATGAAGTATATGCGATTACACGAAGATTCCTAAGCTCAAAGTCCAAATCTGTGAAGTATTTCATAAGGAGAACCTAAGTTTGGTCATTTCAAAGTTCCAAGTTCAGAGTTAATCAAGTTTGGAGAGTGCATGAAGAAATACACAAGAAAAGTCAAAGTTCAAAACCATCCAGACTTGACCAACCGATTGGTTGGAGCACAACCGATCGGATATCCACTTTTACCGTCACCATCCGATCGGTAGCAACCCGCAACCGATCGTATGGAAGTTTCTGCTGAGAAGACTAAATTTTTGTGCACGAGTCTTGGCCTTTCGCTCCAAAGATCTAGGCTCTTCTTAGTGTCTTGTTGACCAAGTTCTAGCATTTATGTCTCTATTGATTGCTAGGAGTATTTGACAAGCCTAAAAGGACCTCTAGAGTACACCATTCAACACACAATTCAAGAGGACAATTACTCTCATCATTACTCTCAATTATTATCATCATCAAGCTCTCAAAAAAGGAAAACACGTGCAAAAAGAACCAGGAACATTTGGAGAACCAAGGAAGCAACATTTGGAGGCCAAAATCTCAAGAAACAATCACCGATACTTAGGTTATCAATACCTTGTCATTTGTTATCAATTTCAAAGCATTGTAAGACTTAAAACCATGGATTCTAATGTTAAATATTCTGAGTTTGTTTGCATGTTTGCTATGAGTGGCTAGTAGCCTTTTTACACTTGTTTTGATGATGTTTTATGCTTAGTGATAGTTGTGATTGTGATAACATGTTTTAATTCAATTTCAAGTCAATCCTAAGACCCAATTGTACCTAAGTTTCATAGTGACATTTGTTGAGTCAAGGTTAACTAATTGATAATAGTTTCAAGGGTCGAAAGATTTGTTATTATTCAACTAGTTATAATCATTTGTCTATGAATGATTGTTTTTCACCATAATTATTCTTGACTAAACAAAGAAACAAGAAGTATGATTGTAATGAGGATGCTTTTATAACATCAAATTGGATTGTTTGTAAAACTCTAGTTGGATGAAAGTTTAGATGTTTATAAACAATTGTAACCTTTTTGTCTATGAATGGGTTACCTTTTGTATTGACCATATCCTAAGAGTACTTGATTTATAATAAGAGTTTATTCTTGTGTTAAAGATAACCATACCTTATGAACCTTGGATTGATCTTGAATTGATTGGTTTACACTTAAAGCTTGTTTTTATGAACTAAAATCTTGACGAAGGTTTAACTTGTAGAAACAATAGATTAGACCACCATCTAATTATCACAACCAACATGTTATCAAAAGTTATCACAATCATGTGAGTCAGTAAGTATAAAACTAATCTAAACAAGTGTAGTTTTTAAATTATTGAATTTGCTTATTATCTTATTTGCTTACGTTTAGAGATTTACTTTTAAGACTAATATTTTGATTCACTCACAAATCCCTGCGAACGATCCCGACTTACCATCACATCTTGCTATAACGGACGAGTACACTTGCTCGTATGTGTTGTTTCTAGATCCGGTAATTCACCTTTATGTATTTAAAACTTGTACTAACAAAACGCACATGTAACACAGGTCGAAGTGATGAGACTAGTATGAAACAAGTTAAGGAATTGATGGCAAAATGTACCAATTTGGAGACCAGATGCAAATCTTTGGAGGATACAGTTTCTGCACAAGCAAATGTGATCACTAAAATGCAGACACAGATGAAGATGCTGCTCAATTTGAAGAAATCAAGATCTTCAACCATCAAAAGATTTAAAAAAGTGGGACCTTCAAAGAAAAATAGATCCTCTACTTTACCTACTGCTATGGAGGTGGATGCTTCCAAACAGGGGAGGAATAATTTGGAGAAAACAGGGGAGGATAAAATTTTGGAAGAACAAAATGCTGTTGATGATGTTCTGGATACAGGTATGCTTACAGGGGATGATATGGAGGTTGATAGTGGTGATGGTGATAATGCTGCAAAGTATGTGGTTGCTGATAGAGAAGGGCATGAGGTTGTATTGGAAAAGATTGTGGAAAATTCAGAGTTGGTGGATAAGCTCAAAACTTTGGAACCTGAACAACTTGTGAAGGCTTCAGAGGTGATGACTGAGGCTGTAAAGGAGTTAGGAGAAACTTTGAAAGAATCTGCTGCTGAGAACTCTACTGCTCCAGAATCTGCTGCTCAAAATGTTATTGAACAATCAGTGCATAAAGAAGTAGATCAGAATTTTGTTGCAGACAACTCTGCTGCTCATGAATCTGCTGNTATGGAGGTTGATAGTGGTGATGGTGATAATGCTGCAAAGTATGTGGTTGCTGATAGAGAAGGGCATGAGGTTGTATTGGAAAAGATTGTGGAAAATTCAGAGTTGGTGGATAAGCTCAAAACTTTGGAACCTGAACAACTTGTGAAGGCTTCAGAGGTGATGACTGAGGCTGTAAAGGAGTTAGGAGAAACTTTGAAAGAATCTGCTGCTGAGAACTCTACTGCTCCAGAATCTGCTGCTCAAAATGTTATTGAACAATCAGTGCATAAAGAAGTAGATCAGAATTTTGTTGCAGACAACTCTGCTGCTCATGAATCTGCTGCTGTAGAAACTGTTGCTGATCCTGCTGCTAGTGCAAAAGGTGACTCTGCAGATGCACAGGGATCTGCTGCTGGTTCTAGTGACAAAGCTGCTGCTGAGGCAATGGTGATGCTCAGTGAGAAGGAATTAGCACAACAATCTCAATCACAACAACAACCACCTAAATCAATTCAAGCACCACAACCAACATCATTCTCACAACCAATTCATGTGTCAAAATTGCCAACTAAAGGAGTGTCTATCAGAGAACCTTCTGTTCCTATCAAGAAAGCTAAGTCTATTGCTTCATGTTCTGACAAAGGTAAAGGCAAGATGGAAGAGAAACCTGAAGTTGATTCAAGTGATGAAGAAGTGGATTATTCTCAGATCCAACCTGAATATTGGCCTAAGGACAAGCTTGAGGAACTTGATAGAAATGAAGCTTTAAAACTTCAACAAAAGGAATACTTGTTGGAACAAGAGCTTCAGGAAAGAGAAAGACTTCAGGCTGAAAAGGTTGCAAAAGATCTGAAAGCTTATGAAGAATGGGAGGATGAGTTGATAAAGGTAGAAGCTGATATTGAGCTTTGCAAACTTGTGAAGATTGAGGGACAAGAAGTTCCTACATTTGATGTCAAAGCTTGGTTAAAGTTGTTTACAACTAATAAGAAGAAGGAAGCTGCTGCTGCTGCTAGAAAGAAGAAAAAGGTTTTCAAAGGACCAACACCTCTACAACAAAGAAAGAATCAAGAAAAGTATTTAAACAAATTTAAATGTTGGAGACTTGTTGACCTGAAGGGGAAGAAAGACTCTGAAATCTTTGATATGTATTAGCATGCTAGAACTGAATGTGATAGATTTATTGCTATGGGATCTAAAGAAGATGAAGAAATGATAGCTTGGATGAATAGAAAGATCAGAGGGGAAAAGAAGATTGGTGAGCCTGAGAAGATCAAAGAGTTTGAGAATGTTGATAAGCCTAAAGATGCAGAGTAGGTAGAAGAAAATACAGTAGACATTAAACCTACTTCCACTGATGAAAGCAAGAAGAGAGGAGTTATTATGAAAAATTTTGCTAGGAAAAAGAGGAAGGTTGATGGTGCTGGCAGTTCAGAATTGGATAAGAAAGGAGGAACTGGAGATGAGGAAGATAAGCAAAGAGTGATGACTCTCACATTTCTTTCACCACACAAGGAACCAGATCTCTTAGATCCTACACCTTTAGATGTTAAACATCCAATTGTGTCATACAATGTGGGATACAGGAATTATGGAAGCAAAAACAGGATTATGTGGGCTTTTGAAAGAACGAATGGTACATGGACTCACTTTTTATCCTTTGAACACATGATGTACCATATGGATAGAAGTGATGTATGTGATGTCTGGAGGCTTTATAAAGAAAAATATGGGGAAACTAGACCAGAAGAAGTTCATGAAAGAGTGATCTACTACAGATTGAAGGTTATGTTTGAACCTTGTGATGGTGACATGGAATGGAAAGCACTCAAGTCTGGAAATGTTCAAAAATGGTATTTTTATCAGTCTTGTGGTGTTCATGCTTTAACATTTGGAGGGCCAACCATATTTATGCTTGCTGAGAAAGATTATCCAGTACTCAACAATCATACAACAATTATTTTTCAGACGTTGAAGCCTAAAATGCTTCACTTACAGTATAAGTTTGATGAACAGGCTTATAACTTAGTCACCAGATATGAGAAGATACTTGTTGATAGTGGTGAAGTTAAGAAGTAAGTGTTTGGAAGCATCCTCTTGGTGTTTATTCGTGCTTAAGAAAAACTTGATGATTTAGGAGGTAAATATCAAGTTTAGGGGAGGATTGTTGGGTTTAAGAATTCTACTTCTGAGATAATGTCAATCTGCTGCTGACTGAATCTGCTGCTGGATGTTGAATCTGCTGCTAGTGTAAATGTGCTGCTGAAAGAATTGCAAGACTACTGCTCAGAGATTATTATAGTAATGAGTCTTGTAATTATAGTAAAGATTGTATTAAATATTCTATAGGTTTAGAATATCGTTTGTTTGTGTAAGAAGTTATTGTAAACCGTGTAGGGTTCCTTGTCTATAAAAGGAGATCCCTAGGGTTAGAATATGTACGTGTCTAAGTCGAATCACTTCAAGGTGTAAACCCTAGCATTGTAAGAGTGCTCGTATTAAATATATTGAAGTGTTTAAGTGTGAAATATTTGTTCTTGTGTTCATCTTAAGTTAAACAATATATTCCGCGTGTTGTTTAAGTTACAATTCAAGTCAGCTTGTATACAAGATCGTTTGCTCAACTGGGATCAACAGGGACTGATTTATAGCAATTGGGGGGTGGTGGCATTAATGTTGTCTTGTTAGGTGAGAGTGGTGAGGTGAGGGGAATGGGCGGTGGAGATGGGATGGGGGCAAGTGGAATGGTGGAAACCATGGTGGTTTCTGTTTTGAGAAGTGGGAGGGAAAGGGGTGGGTCAAAGGGGGTTTGACCCCGTTTTGTTATAAGGGAGGGTGTTGGGCTGGTAAGTCCGCTAAGGGGTTTGGCCAGGAGAAAGTTTTGGGCAAAGGTTTACTAAGGGTTGGGTGCATTGTTTTGTGATTGGACTGGATTGGATTGGGTTGGAGGGTTTATGGCGCCCTGGCCCAACCCCTTACCAGGCCCAACACCCTCCCTTATAACAAAACGGTTGTCAAACTGCCCACCCTTTCCCTCCCACTTTCTCAAACAGAAACCACCCATTGGGTTTTCCACCACTCACTTGCCCCCCATTCACATCTCCACGCCCATTCCGTCAC
>LBNU01000947.1:1876-13536 GCA_014162995.1 Artemisia annua | reverse complement strand
TTTTTTTTTCAGTGTTGTTTTGAATTTACTTGAAGCTGTGTGCCTAGTATTGTGTTTGAGGTTGGTATTTATAAAGTAATAATGATTTAAATCCAATTTTATTTATTAACCTATAATGTTTTTTAAATAAAAAAACAAAAAATAGAAAAAAAAAATTATGCGTTTTCATACATGTTTTAGATGGTAGTATTATACTTCATCAACAACTTATTCGCATTGTACATACTTGTGTTTAACTATTTTATGCGTCGTGTAGGTGCACTAATTAATACTACACTTACCATGTGGTTGAACACAGCGTAGTTAATAGTTTGTACTATTTTTATGCGCTTATCTAATGGATCTGTTTATTAGGTAGTTACGCCAATTTATTTCTACATTTATATAAGGGTACCTCAATTATGCGACTATTAAGTACTAAAGTTGAAACATCCTTTTGTTGTAAATATAAACATGAAATGGCAAACGCAAAATACTAATTCATTGTATGCTTCTTACAATAACTCCCGCTTATTACGAAAACTACCTGAAATCCCTTCTTACACACTATGACCACTAAGAAATTCACCGTAAAATTTAGATGTTTTCTTGTATGTCAATCATCAACAAGGAAAGTTTTTCTCCCAAACAGCATCAACTACTTTAAACTAGTAAATTATTGCAAACAAAAATTCAACATAAACGCAGAAAACATGATTTCCTTGTCATACAGGGTTGGTTCTGAGGTAATAGATGTTAATGATGACGACGATGTTGAATGTTTTGTCAGTGATTTTTCAAATGTTAGCGATGAAGTCCCTACACTTTCCATCACGTTGCACGATACCAACACATATTCTTCTTGTAAGTCCCCTGATTTTGATCTTAATGAGCCCTTTATTCCTGATGAATCATCACAAAATAACCGTAACCAATTTTTTTCAAATATGCCTCACCCCCCACATGCACCGGAGATTATTTTGCAAAATAATCATAGATGTAATCTTGAAAATAGAGTTCCGTGTAGTATCAAATTGGGTGATAAATTTAAAGATAAAGAAGAATGTATGCTATCAATTGGTAAGAAGGCTATAATTGAAGGGTTTGAATATTACGTGGTTAAATCTTGTAAGAAAAGGTATAGTGTAAGATGTTCTATACCAGGATGCAGTTGGAACATATACACACGTAAATTTAAATCTTCCAATCATTTCAAGGTCACCAGCCTTCACCCTATTCACACCTGCTCTGTCACCCAATTATTACCTAACCATCGGAATGCTTCAAATGTAATAATTGGGCACATGATCGTAGTTAAATTGCGAGACAATAGACGGGTATATACTGGTAAGGACATAAAAAAAGATTTTAACATTGATTGGAAAATTGACATTTCTTACCACCGGGCTTGGACGGGTAAAAACTATGCGCTTAAATTGCTTCATGGTTCACATGAAGAATCGTTTGCTGTTCTACCTAAATATTTTTACAACCTAAAGATGGCAAATTCGGGGACGGTGACACACATTGATACGGATGTAGACGGACGATTCAAGATGTGCTTTCTAGGCTTTGGTGTTTCGGTAAGCTTACTTCAACCATTTCTTCAAATTAAACTATATTTCGTATTGAAATTTTTTTTCAATTAGTAACGAATTTGTTACTAATATAACAGATAAGAAGTTTCTTAAACTACATGCGGCCGCTTATCAAAATAGATGTCGCGCATCTTAAAGGAAGGTACCTTGCAACCAACTTGATTGCTGTAGGAATGGATGCCAACAATCAGATAATCCCACTAGCAACGGGTGTAGCCCAAGGCGAGACAGTAGAGTCGTGGTCATGGTTCCTGGGGAAGCTGAAAGAATGTATCGGTGATCGTAATGATTTGGCGATCATATCTGATCGACATTTTGCTATTACCATTGCATGTAAAACAGTTTTCCCTCGTGCCTTTCACAGGTACTGCTGTCGCCATTTGATGATGAACTGCAACTTGAAAAGTAGGAAGCATAAGGCATTGTTTTGGAAGACATGTAAAGCTTACCTTGTATCAGATTTTGATAGCGCAATAGCTGAAATTTGGTCTTTTAAGCCCGACGCTTACCGAAAGCTTGAAGAGGCTGGGTTTGATAAATGGTCAAGAGCATACTGCCCTGCCAAAAGATACAATTACTTGACATCGAACAGCGCCGAATCTATAAATTCTCTCACCAAGAATGTACGGAAAGTTCCAGTAACAATGTTAATTGAGTATTACCGAGAACTTATTCAACAGTGGTACTGTGACCGTAGATACAACGGTGAAGGTAACCTTGTTATATCATATACATCATTTCAATTTTTTTTTACTTTTCTATAACAGTTGTTATGAACGACATTTCACAGGTGAACCTCCGGCTGATGCACTAACAAGTTAGGCTTCCGCTAAAGTTAACGACAGGATGATAAAGAGCGCTACATGGGTTTTTCGGGGTATTCGGCATGGCAAAATTTACCAGGTTAGGGACAGCAGATCAGTACATACAGTTAACTTGACAGAGGGTGAATGTAGTTGCCGCAAATGGCAACTTTCCGGTCTACCGTGTGGTTATATTTGTGCTGTGGCTAGATTTTCTGGGATGAGTAACTGTAATCATTGGGCGAAGGGTTGGTTTTCCCAAAAAACTCAAAAACGTACGTACCGACAGCTGGTGCATCCTCTTAAAGAACCTTGGGAAACTCCAGGTGACGTACAAGTTATATTACCGCCTGCTATTGTAAAGCGCCAACCAGGGCGACCAAAAGAAAACCAACGTATCAAATCACAAGGGGAGGAACCTAGAATCGTGCGATGTAGCAGGTGTGGTGTGGCGGGACACTATCGAGATGCCTGTCGGGAACCCTTGCCTAGCCAAAATGTATGTTTTCCAGGATACTTATGCGTCTTAAATTAGTGCTTACTCTCATATCGATTTTAACAATTTTACTCATGTATGTACAGGTGCGTCGTACAGCAACAACGAATAACGAACCAGATGCTTGCGAGGAGATGGATTATGACCAAAACGATGCTTCGATGGATGATGTGATGGACTATTCACAGTATACATCGTCTACAGCATACAACGAGTCGTCCATGGGGGACATGATGGATTTCTCATCGCATATTCAGTCGCATGATTACTATTACCCTCAATTTAACGATTAGGTTTTTGTTTTAGTTATTGGAACATGAACAATATCTGTATTCCATTAAAATCTTTGTAATGTTATATTAAGATTTATATGGGTACTCCTATGCATTATGTATTTGTTTTTTCCTTTGGCAATACGTCTAGATACATACAATATATTTTATGAAAATTAACATCTTTTATACAGTGAAACAGTAGTATGTAGAATTGTAATAACGGAAGTATTATAGAATACACAAACACTTGTTTTCATTAAGCAGTATAATTGTAATACTAGAAGTAGTTTTCATTTCGCAGTAGAATTTTAATACTAGAAGTATTATAGAATACACAAGCAGTAGTTTACATTACGTTGTAGAATTGTAATACTAGAAGTACTATAGAATACACAAGCAACAGTTTAACAAATATACAAATACTATTACACTGAACATTCCAAACAACCTTACTACTTCTTTCCTGACGTTGGATGAAGTATACTCTCGTACTTATGCAACAGTTTAGTAGCCATGTCATCGTATAAGAAGCGTTTTTGTAGCTGTAGCTTACGAGGCTGAATCATCATATGAATGATATGTGTGTGATTGTTCAATACTGGATAATCCTTTTCCACCAACATGTAGATGGTTGAACCCCCAATGGTTAGAGCATGGACACCACACGACTGATATAAAATCCATTGGTTAACCTTCCCACTCTTTAGTATCATCCATTCAGGATCACTAACATATGGTTCAAACATAACCTTCAAGTTCCGGTACACTATCTTTTCAAACACATCTACTGGACTTTCATTTCCATATTTATTTTTGTACAAGTGCCATATATTCACCAAATCATCTATTTCCATAAAGTCTAGCATCTGTGAGAACCTTACAAAACCATAGTATAAACCATTTGTTCTTTTAAACTCCCAATATCCAGAGCTTACATCTTTCAACCTAAACGTGTAACCGATTATAAGGTGTTTAGCTGCTAGAGGTTTTTCATTCTCAACCTGTGGCTCTACTTGTGTAGACACCATTGTAAGAGACATTAGTCTTTCCCTTTCTACTTGCGGTACCTCCTCCTCTTCTTTTCCTTCTTCATCTTCCAAAGATTCAGACCCTGATTTTGAATGAACCCCAATTTTCATTTTCTTTATTGCAATTGTCTTTCGTCGACCTCTGCTTCTTTTAAGACCGGTAGTTTGAATTTCATTATCTACTTCCATCTTTCCGTCTGTTTCTTTCTCATCAACCTTAACCTTGTCAATAACTTTTGCAACCTCTGGCTGCACCGCTTTCTTAAACACTTTGCTCCAGTCCTCTGTTCCCATAGGTATGAATCTTTCAGTTTCTATTTTAGCCTGCTCATACATCTCAGATATTTGCATATCTGTAAAATTCTTTAACTGAACAAGTGTCCATCCTTTCATGTTCTTGAGATAATAGCATTGATAGTTTCTCTATTGCTTTGGTGTTGGCCCCATTAGCTTTTTCTTCTTTTTCCTCTCAGCCAGATATCGTTTTCTGCTTTCTTGTTTCAACCTCTTCAATTGTTGTTTTACTTGTTCAACAGTCATTACTTCATCGGGTTCTTCTTTTACAAGTCTGAACAGCTCCATATCAGCATCGTCCTTTATCTTTTCCTCATCCCATGCATCCAATAATGCTTGTGTTTTAGCTTCATCCTCAGCATGCTTCTTCTTTAGTTGTGCCATCCTTATCCTTTCTTCCTCCTCGTCCTTTGCAATTATATTTAATGCAGTCTGCCTATCATACTCTTCTTGTTCCTCTTTTGACTTAAGGTGATAAGGTAACGAATCATCTGAATCAGAGTCAGGCTCAGGATCTTCAAACACTTTACCCTTTCCTCTATCTGTTGACATAATTGTTGGACCAGTCTTCTTGATTGGTTGAGTAGGCTCGTTGATCACTACACCTTTTACTGGTGCCTTTGGAAGTTGTGGTTGTGGTTGTGTTTCTTGTGTTGGTAATCCTCCATGTGGTTCTGATTGACTACATGGTGTTTCCTTGAGTTGAAGCATGACCTCAGCCATTGACTCATCATCATCAAAAACTTTAATACCATCTGCATTTGAATCAACTCTTGGCCCATATGTTGTTGAATTCGTATTAGAAGCAGGATCCAGGGCAGATTCAGCATCAGCATGTTCTGTAGTAGTACAGGTAGCAGCAGGTTCATTAACTACTTCTTCACTTGCTCCAGCTGCAGAAGCATTTTCTGTAGTAGTAGGTTCAGTAAATACTTCTACAATTGCTAAAGTTTCACTATTCACAACAACCCTAGAATTAACACCAGGTATACCTTGTTCTTCAGCTGTAGGTTCATTAACTGCTTCTCAACTTGGTACATCACCAACTTCCTTAACAATAGTGTCATCAACATTAGCAGTATTCTGAACTTTAGCAGCAGGTTCAGTAACAATAGTATCTTCACCTGCATTTTCATGAACAAAATGAGTATGTTCATTACACAAACAAGAAGCAAAGCTATTATCTTTAGTGTAAGCAATTGAATCCTTACCAACAGGATAAACACCAGAAGTACCATGTTCTTCAGCAGTAGGTATAGTAACTGCTTCTGCACTGGGTACATCACCAAGATCCTTAACAACCATGTCATCAACATTAGCAGTATTCTGAACTTTACCAGCCGGTTCAGTAACAATAGTATCTTCACCTGCATTATCATGAACAAAATGAGTATGTTCATTAAACAAACAATCAGCAAAGTTATTATCTTGTGTGACAGAAATAGAATCCTTACCAACATGATCAACAACAGAAGTACCATGTTCTTTAGCAGTAGGTACAGTAACTGCTTCTGCACTTGTTACATCACCAAGATCCATCTCAACCATGTCATCAACAGTAGCATTATTCTGAACTATAGCAGCAGTTTCATTAACAATATTATCTTCAGCTGCATTATCTAGAACAAAATGCATATGTTCATTAACCAAACAATCAGCAAAGTTATTATCTTTTGTGTCAGCAATATAATCCTTACCAACATGATCAACACCAGAAGTACCATGTTCCTCAGCAGTAGGCACAGTAACTGCTTCTGCACTAAGTACATCACCATGATCCTTAACAACCATATGATCAAAAGTAGCAGTATCCTGAAATTCAGTAGTTGGTTCATTACCAATAGTATCTTCACCTGCATACACATGAACAAAATGAGTGGTTTCATTAACTAATCAAGCAGCAAAAAATATTATATTTTGTGTCACCAATATAATCCATACCTACGGAAAATAGAATACCAACGGCCGCCGAAGCCACGTTAACCCCTGCTTCAACAACTTTATCACCAACATCTTTTCCTAATAGTTGAACTGATTCAGCCATATTATTTGTAGCATTCACCAACTCATCAGGGCCCAGTTTCTTCAACATTTCCACATTTTCTTTGCTCATTTCTTCGATTACTGCTTCATTCCCTTGTTGATCTGCAACTACATAACTGTCTACGTTCTCACAACTATCAACATCCATGTCTACACCCATTTCATTACCAGATCTCTCACTAATACCTACAGTTCCCTCTATATCCATATTCTCATTACTCCCCTGTATGGGATCATCGTCACACATTATTACATCATCAAAATCAGATGAGCGAATGCCTTGTCCCGTTCCAACCTTTTGTTTCCTTCAAGTTTTTGGTTGTTGACTCTTGTATCCCTTCTAACTGTTTTACTTTCTGATTCAATATTGTGATCTCCTTTGATTGGGATTCTATAACCTTGCCTTGATTAGCAGTAACATTTTGAAGTTCAATAACCTTAGTCTCCAAATTTATACACTTTTCCGTCAACTCTTTTATCAATTCAACTTTGGCCTCACCACTACCACCTATGTTAACTGGTCCAACAGGTGGATCCCTGGAATTTTCATTTGTACTAGGATTACCCGTCAATTCGTGATTTTCATATATACCCTCATCACGTGGTGATGTGTAACCTTCCCCGACAGGTGAATCTGTTGATAAAGATAACTCAGTAGCAGAGCGGGTCTGCTCATCTGACCCCCCCATGTATGAAGTACAAGCATCCGAGTTTTGGTTAATCCTACGTGTATAGGTTGTTTGTNTCAACTTTGGCCTCACCACTACCACCTATGTTAACTGGTCCAACAGGTGGATCCCTGGAATTTTCATTTGTACTAGGATTACCCGTCAATTCGTGATTTTCATATATACCCTCATCACGTGGTGATGTGTAACCTTCCCCGACAGGTGAATCTGTTGATAAAGATAACTCAGTAGCAGAGCGGGTCTGCTCATCTGACCCCCCCATGTATGAAGTACAAGCATCCGAGTTTTGGTTAATCCTACGTGTATAGGTTGTTTGTAATTGTGATGATGAAGATTCCGAATCGGGTGTGTGATGGGAGTTTGTGGGAGTTCCTGATCGTTCTCTATGATTTTGCACTAATTTTACCATATACGGTAACAAAGGTTTATCTTCACCAGTAAAATGTTTACCATTCTTAATGAGATAGGAGAACATTTTCTTTTTTAGTTTTGGTGCATTGTAAGTACCTCTGTGGTCTTTCGCATATGAATCTATCTGATTGTCTATAAATATTTGCACAAATCGTGGATAAAGATAGTGAAAACCAGATTCTTTAATACTAGTAATCATACCCTCTAAAATCATGTTTGAAAAATTAAAAGGCTTTCCTTTTGACAAACATATCATAGCAGACGCTATGGAACAACTAAACTCATGTCATCCAGTTGTCTTTGGACTTAAAGAATGTAATAGGGTGTGTACTAAAAATTTCCATTTAGATTGAAGAAGAGCTTTTTCAAATTTTAAACCTTCTTTTTTCTTAATATAACCCACATCTCTAAGACCTTCAAAGATGTCATCATCAGCAAGACACTTAATCTCTTCATCATTCGGTAGGAGAAGTGAATCTCGTATGATTGACTCAGAGACTAATATTTTGTGTCCATCTACCTTTGACTTAATATATTGTTCATCCTTATAGGTTTTGACTTTAGCGGTTATCCAAAACTGTTTAATAAAAGAAACATATATAGTAGGACTCACGGTTAATGCATACCTAATTGGGGTAGCATTCAAGAAATCAATCATGTTTGTGAAACCTTCAGTCCCTTTGGCATGCTCAAGAAATGCGACTTGATTGTGATTTTCAGCCCAAGTTCTTGACGTCATCATGAGTAGTTTTTGTGAAATTGGGGGTTTTTTATAATGATGAGAATAATTGTGTTAGGGTTTGATTATACTTCAATTATGAGCGCCCAAATCCATGAGTGAGATCCAATTAGGTTTTTTTAACCGTTAGGTGTGGAAGTTACATAACCGTCCCTTAACTTACAAACTTAGCAGTAGAACACAGGAGTAGAATTTTATGACTAGCAGTAGAATTGATTGGGCAGAAGTAGAATGTATATGAAGTGGTTGAAAACACCATATTCAGCAGTAGGATACAAAACCTTACCATTGTTGGCAACAATATATGTATATAAATGTATATATATATATGATTTTGTCTACTTTAGGTAACAATAATATATAGTCGGTATATGTACATTTTAAAAAATCAAAATGTCATTGTTAATCGCTTAAATTGGTTAAATTTCTAAACAACTTCTTTATCGATTATACTATAAAAAAATAAAAATATTAAAAATAATAATTAGTAAAAATAGTAACAATATTTATACGAAAAAAAAAACACAAACAATAATAATAATAATAACAATCATATTAATAATAACAATCAATTAATTAAATATATATAACGGGAATAATTTTGAAAAAAAATATTAAATGGCAACGAGTCTTTCAAAATTTGGTATTTATTATTCCAAATTCACATATCCACTCGTGGAAAACGTCTATCCTTGCTTGCATTAAATATAGGTCGTTTAGGTTACCCAAAATCCCCTTTATATTGTCATTTCCATGTGTATCTCAAATCATACATCCTACTTTCTCANCTACTACTGGATTAACTTATATTTGAGTCACAATATTCCAATTGTTATTCTACTTCTGGTTGAACACGATTCCAATTGTTTTTCTACTTCTGTTGTATTGGATACTACTTCTGGATTATTTTATTATTTTATTTTTAGTTTATTTTATTTTTATTTTTTATTTAATTTTAATTTTAATTTTTTGGTGTAGAAGATTTCAAGTTGTAAGTTTACTTATGGTTTTGGTTGAGCAAAATACATGTTGTTATTCTACTTCTGGTGTTTTGGATACTACTTCTGGATTTATTTTAATTTTTTAATTTTTATTTTTTATTCTTTTTTATTATTATTTTTATTTTTTTTTATTTATTTTTTTTGTGTGGCATATTTGCAATTATAAGTTTACATAAGTTTTAGGTTGAACAAAATACTAGTTGTTATTATACTTCTGGTATTTGGATACTACTTCTGGATTATATTTTTTTTTTGTGTTCCATATTTCCGGTTGTAACTTTACTTAAGTTTTTTTTGAACAAAATACTAGTTGTTATTCTACTTCTTCTGTTTTTGATACTACGTCTGGATTATTTTTTTTTATTTTTTTAATTTTTTTTTTGTGTGTGACACGATTGTAGTTGTTATTCTACTTCCTTTGGATTGGATACTACTTCTAGAGTAAATATAATTATTATTTAAGTGCATTTTGTTCAATAGTTATGGTAAACCACGGGGTATTGTTTGGTTAATCTATTGGTGTGAGGGGTTCATTTTAGAAATTTAATTAAAAAATAATTTGTTTTTTGTACAACCCTTTTAGGTGGGGGTGTAACTATGTAGTTTTGCAAATTGTACAACCCTTTTGTTATGCAACTTGTACTAAAGTTACTATTTTCTACTTGCTTGCTTTAGGTGCTTTATTTATACCGACTCAAAATGAGAAAACCAACAACCTGAGCAAATACTTGTATTTTATTTTTCATAATAACTTCTCCACAACTAACTTCTTAAATGGCATCCACCCAAAATTTTGATGAGCTCAAAGAAGCATGTGGATCAGAAGATCTAGGCGAGGCTTTGAAGTTTTTGTTCAAAAGCGAAATTTCTGAAGAAGAGGGTTTTCTTATGCGTATTGGTGATGAGTGCAACCAACTAAGAGCCAAGATTGAAAAGCGTAAACAGAGCATAAGGGAAGCTATGTCTTTTGGTCCATCAAATGGGATTGCAAAAACCGGACTGGATTGCTTGCTTCACACTCAGGAAATGGAGAAGCAGAGGGTTCTGTTGCTAGATACAATCTTGGCTGAAGCCCGTGAAGGTATAAATAAGAAAGAGCGACATGTAAACTGTATTGAGGTTGCATAATATAGTCAGTATATGTACATTTTAAAAAATCAAAATGTCATTGTTATTCGCTTAAATTGGTTAAATTTCTAAACAACTTCTTTATCGATTATACTATAAAAAAATAAAAATAGTAAAAATAATAATTAGTAAAAATAGTAACAATATTTATACGAAAAAAAAAACACAAACAATAATAATAATAATAATAATAATAATAATAATAATAATAATAATAATAATAATAATAATAATAATAATAATAATAATAATAATAATAATAATAACAATCATATTAATAATAACAATAAATTAATTAAATATATATAACTGAAATAATTTTAAAAAAAAAATATTAAATGGCAACGAGTCTTTCAAAATTCGGTATTTATTATTCCGAATTCACATATCCACTCGTGGGAAACATCCATCCTTGCTTGCATTAAATATAGGTCGTTTAGGTTACCCAAAATCCCCTTTATATTGTCATTTCCATGTGTATCTCAAATCACACATCCTACTTTCTCAAATTTCAAAGCAAAAAATATGACAAGGATCCTAAAAAATGTCTTCACACAACAAGAGAGGTTCAGAATTCATTGAAGGTGAAGGTTTAAGCAACTATGAACCAAAAAAGAAAGTTGCTAAAGTCGAACAAAAAACCAAGTGGGATGGAAATGCATGGTTCAACTGGTGGGATTCTGAAAGGACCAAAGCTCGAAATAAACTAGCATTGAAACAACAAGCAAAGATTGACAAGGAATTTGGCATGGAACAAGAAGATGAGGAGTCTGGTTCGGAATCTGATTACCATTCGGATTCTGAAGAAAATGACTCTGATTTGGAAACACCCAAAAAACAAACAAAGAAAGGAAATCCAGATGAGAACGAGTCTTTGGATGATGATAACTTGTCAGAAATTTCTTTGGATGGTTTGGATTATGACGAAGCACATCTGGCGTTTGACTTGGAGAAATCTCCCAAGTTTGATTTCCCTTAAGTTGTTATTTTTAAGTTTTATTATGTAACCTTTTGTTATTTAATTTCCTTTTAGTTGTACTTTTTTATTTTAATAGTTTAATGAAATATATTTCTGTTTATGTCATCTGAATATTATATCATTGCTTAATTACATCTTACATAATCCAAACTACAATTTTTTCATTAAATTAATAATTTAAAAAAGAATAAAAAAAA
>LBNU01000946.1:182945-197521 GCA_014162995.1 Artemisia annua | reverse complement strand
AGAAGGTATCCACACGTTGCGGTTCGTTCCCGCCGGGGAAAGTTGAGTGTTCACGTCACAACTGGAGAAGTTATAACATGACACTGGGGGGGACATGATTGTGGTATATAGGCCGGACAGTTGCTTTAATGATCGGACGGAAATATCCGGACGGTCTCTGCCGGACGACCCGGACCAAGACGCCGCCTTCAACCCCTGATTCACGGGTTTCAATGTCTGCCACGTGGGGAGGCCTATGCTGACATCAAAGCATGGGGACAAGATGGTGCGCGGGCACCCTTGTATGTCTAGGGAACAGTTGGCGCTATCTCGTTACTATTGCACTGTTCCGAACAGTAATCAGGTACAATTTGGAGTAGTATAAATACTTCTCATTTACTCACTTATATTTTTAGCATTTACTGCATATTTACACACACACATTTATTACCACCAACCCATACTTACTCTCACGCCGGAGCTTGGTCCTGGGTACAAAACCCGGGGCGAGGCTAACGCGTTTATTGTGATCGCAGGTTATAGCCTTGACCAGCCATCGTCCGAAGGACTTCGCAAGGGACTTCGTAAGGTGACAAGGTTTTACACAAACACTAAGCTGCTAGTGTTTGGCTGTTGGTTGATATTTTTGGCTGTTTATTTCTATTTGTAGGCTGAATAATAGTTAAGAACAACTACAATAGCAAGCAAGGTAGCAGAGGACTTGGAACCAATCTGCAGCAAGTAGTTGGACAAATAGTTTTCACCTTCGAGCTAGTTTTTAGATATCATTGCATAAGCTTAATGCTAATATGCTATGAGGTTTTATACTTTGAGAATTGTCGGTTGTTGAATGAATTATTTTGGGCATACCATTTCAGCAGTGATAGATATATAGGAAATTTAATAATTATTTATGATTTTGTAAAATGTTTATATTTTCAGCAGTGATATTTTGTTGTTGGAAGTGCCTAAGGGGGCGTTTGGTTCACAGAATGTTTTAGAAGGAATTGTAATCTTTAGAAGGAATTGTAATTTGATGTAATTGTAATTTAAGGAATTGGAATGTGTTGTAATTGTAATTGATTAAATTATGTCGATGTGTTTGGTTGACTCGTAACACAATGGAATTAAGTTTTTTTTATAAAACTTAAAAAGTTAATATAATAATAATTAAAATAATATAATAATAAATAATACAATAATAATAATAATAATAATAATAAAATAATAAAATATTAATAAAAATAATAAAATAATAAGATAAAAATAATAATATAATAATAATAATACTAATATAATAAAATATTAATAATAAAATAATAATAATAATAATAATATTATTATTATTATTATTATTATTATTATCATTATTATTATTTTAATATTATCAATATTATTATTTATTATTATTATTATTTAATTATTATTATTATTATTATTATTATTTTAATATTAATATTATTATTTTAATATAATAATAATAATAATAAATATTATTATTATTTTATTATTAATAGATATTATTTTAATATTATAATAATAATAATAATTACTATAATAATAATAATAATAATAATAATAATAATAATGTTTTAAAGTATTCAAATTTTAAATTACAACGTAATTCAAAACTTTTCATCCAACTTCCTATGTGATCTGGATTCCCTCACTTGTTGTAATTGGAGTGACTGAATTACAATTACAACGCAAACCAAACAATCACCGTAATAATAATAATGTTTTAAAGTATTCAAATTTTAAATTACAACGTAATTCAAAACTTTTCATCCAACTTCCTATGTGATCTGGATTCCCTCACTTGTTGTAATTGGAGTGACTGAATTACAATTACAACGCAAACCAAACAATCACCGTAATGTAATCTGAATTACAATTCCTTCCACTCTGCCAACCAAACATGATTGATATGTAATTCAGATTACAATTACAACGGATTACAATGAATTACAACGAACCAAACGCCCCCTTATGCTGTTTGGTAGGTAATCACTAGAAAGTGAAACTGAAAAGTCTTAGGAAATCTGTAGCAAATTTAGTGAGAAATCCGACCAATTTTCTTCATTACTTTTGGGCCTTCAGTGAGGGATTTCCTAGGGAACGTATTCCGTTGGAAATTATAAAATCCACCGGCAAGGTTGGTCGCTAAGCATTTCCGAGCATCCTTTTCGTTGGGGAATTTTTCAGTCAGAAATTCGTCACTAAAAAGGCCTTTTGTGATGGATTTTCTAAGATTTTGCCGTTGTTAAAGGCCCTTTTTCTAGTAGTATATACATTGAAATGAACAACAAATCAACTATTTATAGTTTAATACTAATGTGAACAAATTAGGGACAAGTTTTCTAACTTGTCACTTTAGGTCTATGTGGTTTAACAAAACATTATTAAACATGATTACTTGAGGTTCTTACGATAATCATAATTACCATTATTGACGCAAGCATGCTGGAGATGCTCATGACACAATTCACATTACACACCAAAATATTAAGCGTAGCTTGTTTCTTCAAACTCCATGTTTGTGCTACCCGAGTAGGATTCCTATTCATTAGTACCATGTGAAACTAATGTCACATCGTAAAGATCAGATTGCTCGACTTCTAGGACTAAGCTTTTAGTCTTTTGACTTGTTTGTCGAATCCAAGGATGGGTTGTGATTTTCCTCAATCTGTCTAGCTCCACCGCCACCTCTTTCATTGTAGGTCTATCATAGCCTTGTGTATTAAGGCATCTCTTTACCAGATCGCCTATTGCTTGTAACTTCTCAAGAGTCCCTTCACGTAAGAGTCGAGGTTCAACGATTTCAAATAAACGGTTTCTTTGAACTGAATTGTAGAAATATGTTGCTAAATTTTTTTCATCATTGATTCTATCAGAGCCAATGGGTTTTTTCCCGGTTATGAGCTCTGCAAGGACCACCCCAAAGCTATATACATCACTTTTGTCAGTTAGTTGGCTTGTGTGAAAGTATTGTGGATCCAAGTACCCAAGTGTGCCTTGAATAAGAGTACTTACTTGCTCGTGATCTAATGGAACTAACCTTGATGCACCAAAATCTGAAATTTTAGCGGTGTAGTTATCATCTAATAATATGTTGGTAGACTTGACATCTCTGTGTATGATTGGCATAATTGTTTCTGAATGCAGATATGCAAGTGCACCAGCAGCTTCGGCAGCTATTCTCAAGCGATTCTCCCATGATAACCAACTCATTCCCCCCAATTTATGATGAATATGATGGTAAAGAGTGTTATTGGAGATGAATTCATAAACCAATACAGGGACTTCCTCTTCCAAGCAACATCCCAAAAGCTTTACCACATTTCGATGGATGACTTGCGTGAGGATCAAGACTTCATTGATGAACTGCTCTGCTTGAGTCCCATCAACTAGTTTTGACTTCTTTATTGCAACTACACGCTTATCTGGCATAATACCCTTGTACACTACACCATAGGCACCTCGACCAATAATTTTCTCAGGTGAATAATTATCAGTGGCTTTTTGAAGCTGTTTAGTGCTAAACAAAGTCATTGCATCTTGTGATCCAAGTGAATTGATCTTTTGCTTGAGCAACACACCCCCATTTTGCTCAAAGAACTTCTCTCGGAGCCTTGTTAACTTCCTTCTTCTTGTACAAAAGCAAATCGCAGTTATTCCTGATAATACGGCTAACAGGCCTGCTGTTATTGCTACACATCGTTTTTAAAAAAGCAGGAAAAGTTTCAGTAAACCTCAAAAACTAGCAAGTGGCATGAAAGATACCAAACAAAAGTTTGTCGCTATATTGACTGAAAAAGATAATACTTCAGTTTTAAGCAAATGTTCTTGATCCAGGTGAAACAAGATATAATTTTCAAAAACTAACTTGTTAAGAAGATTAATTTTCAGGACCATAGTACGCATGGACCGACACATTTATATTTAATTAGCACGATATGATCCGCTTACCAATAATGAATATGGTTGAAGGAAACTTTGAAGCATTAGCAGGAACTTTACAACCATCCAATGTTTTTGGATCACCAAAGGATCCTGGTAGACAGGTACAACCATTTGGTGTTTTTGCGTCCCCGGAAGATCCTGGTAGACAAGTACAATTGTAACTCCCTATAGTATTAATGCAATCACCATAGCATGGGTTGTCGGCTCCTGGATCCTCGCACTCATTGATGTCTATAAGGAGAAAAAGTAAAATAAAAGAGGCTTGTTAGAAGGAAACATAATGCATCAAAATTCAACCAACTTAAAGCTTAATTAATTAGGAACATTTTCATTTTTATGTGTACACAGTTCTGAAACTTTTTCTGACGGAATAATTTAGCAGTAATTACAGCTTTTTGAACCAGACTTGGCCATACAATTTCACCTTATCATCACTACAAGAAAGGTGTCTTTTAATGACACATAATTTGGTGACACATATAAAAAGTGTAAGTAAAAAATACATATTTACTTACACTTCTAAGGAAAGCGTAAGAAGTAGTTTAGTTTTAACCGACACTTATGATGATATGTGACTAAAAGTCTAGTTTTACTCACACATCTAACAAAGTGTACGTAAAAGTTTTGTTTTTACCCGCATTTTTTAAAATATGTAACTAATTAAAACCTAGTATGAATTTCTAGTGAATTAAATTTAGACATTATTGAATTTCAAATTCTTTCTGACCGTATGTTCGTGTAGGAATAAACATTATTTTACCGACTAATATCATAAATTTTCTGGGTATCTTTCAGTCAGTTTTTTCAAAAATTTTGTAACATGTGTTACAATAAATATTTTGTGATTAATCAATATA
Organism: Artemisia annua; assembly: GCA_014162995.1. Taxonomy (NCBI): domain Eukaryota; kingdom Viridiplantae; phylum Streptophyta; class Magnoliopsida; order Asterales; family Asteraceae; genus Artemisia; species Artemisia annua. Next base: position 192,722 of record LBNU01000946.1, on the reverse strand, counting down.
TATTATGATTTAAACCTGAACTGACCTTGGCAGCCATTATCAAGATAGGGGTTACCCTCGTACCCTGGGTTGCAGCTACAACGATATCCGCCACCATCTACGTCATAGCACGAACTGTTGTCTTTGCATTCAGTGGCCTCAGAGCAATTTCTGTCGTTTCCAATTACCCAATCGATCACGACAAGGATAGTGGACTCTACCCTGTTATACAATTCTGTAGAATTGGATAAATCAGTGGCACCACCAAACCTAAAGGTGTTTTCCTCACCAAGAAAAGCTAAGCCACAGTAATTGATGGACCACACATCTGTGTGGCTCCGAAATGTTTCAAGTGTAACATTGTAATACTTGAGACCTTTCGTTATAGACGTTTGACAACAACCATTTCCTGAGCATTGCCCAGCAACTATATCCGATAAGTTGCTGCATAATCCAAAACAGCCACTAGAATAGTGGTCTCCCTCCCTTCCCGTGATTAAAGCATAATCATCGCACCCAATGACTGTGAATTTGTTTTTTTCAGAGAAAGTGAATGTGCTTAAACTAGTCCACCAATTAAATTCATTATGTACACTTCCGTTTTTGTTGTAGCATTTGAAACCAACGCCAGTGAAGATGCGTAGCTCTGAATCTGAAATGTTGAATATTTCGATGTTGCTTGATGTCATGAACAACTTTGGGGGATTGTAAGACGTGTTACAAGTCACGTAAAACGATTTGTCTAGGGCACAACCTGTGTCTTCGCCAATACCAAAAGGGTAAGGAACTGTTACATTCCCGCACTGTGTTTGACAACCTGGTTTTGCTATGTTGTTCATAGCTTTCGAGTTGGAACCTTGAAATGTCCCCAAGGCCTTTATAAATGGAAATGTAAACAAAAAGAGGAAAAAATGAAGATGCATGTTTCTACTCTCTTTTATGCAGCTAGATTTTTTTTGTGTATGTACGTTAACATTATTGTAGCAATTTATAGAGGCCGAAAGAGAGAAAGAACGAAAGTTTCGATCCCCAGACTACATTTCATTTCTAACCACAAAAAATACAAGCACAATATTTTCTTCCAGATACTAGCTAGCCAGCCATAGTTTACTTTTAAAATAGCTAGATAAACACATTTCAATTTAATATTTTACTCCCTCCGTCCCAAAATAAATGTCAGGTTTGACTTTTCAGAGTCTTTATTGTTCAACTTTAATTGTAAATATTTTTGTTTGTGTTATATAAAACTTGATGCAAAATATATGAATTGATTGGGTTTCAAATGTATTTTCATTGGTATAATTTTCATAGAGTATTATATAACGCAAATAAAAATATTTAAGGTCAAAGTTGAACAAAAATGACCCCAAAAAGTCAAACCTGACATTTATTTTGGGACGGAGGGAGTACTTGATTTCGAGACAGCGAACATAGTATTCGATCTAATTGTATTATGATTAATTAGAGGTGATATAAGTTTTACCATTAATTAATACTCCGAAATACTTTTTATTCAGTCATAAGTTCATGCATTTAGAAGTAGTGGTGTTGATGAAATAATAAGTGTTATTTGTCTGACTAGACGACTTGCATGTGCTATATATGGTTGAATGAGTTGACGGAAGACTTGGGTTAACCGTAGCCTTTACGGGAGACTAACCAAAAGTCGTGGAAAAAACACCGAAGGATAACTAGTTTTAATACCCGTGCACGCACGGGGCTGAAACATGAAGTTTAATTTATAAATATAAAATTATTTTTTGTACCTGACGGGTTTGTCATTTAATAATAACAATAATCTAATCGGTGAAACATATTTGCACATACCACAACATTGCACAACCTAAATGTAAATACAGATTTGAACAATCAAGTTTCTTAATGTGTAAAGATCACTTATGGACTATTCACCGGGTATAATCCTTTTTACCCAAAAAAGATCACTTATGGATTTCATTAACGTGTATTTATAGTTCATTTCCTGCCCAATTTTATAGAAAATCCACATACGTTATGAAGTTTGCTAATTTGAATGATTCATTTTGAGACTGAGGATGGATACTTGCTAATGCATATACGGTAATCACAAACCACAACAACAAATTTCCCAGTATCAAAAAGTTTGCATTGGACTTGAACGGTCTTTTGCTGTTAACAATTCAAGTCTAAAGGCAGAAACACACACATGTAGGTGTGTGTTGTTAAACATTGGTTACATAATAAATAAACTATATCTTTCACACTAACCAAACAAAAATTAAATAAAGCGAGAACACATGAGAAAGGATATCACATCATGTCATTTCCCTCCTCAACTTAATGCAATCAAAATCCTAAAATTATACTAACAACCCTATCTTTTCACCTCTCTATATTACCATCCAACAAACAAAAGCTCTATCATGATCATTGTCAGATTCGACCGATTTAGCACGACCTAGAGCCCCACCAGACCTCTGATAAACACATTAGTATTGAGTATTGTTTTGTTAAAAGATCAAAGAATATGAACGAAAATACACGGCATCCAGGTGATAAGAATGAGTTATACCTTTATTTCCATTACCATTCAACACGCTCAAAATGCCAACTGCAGCACCAAACACAACAGCCTCATCAACATGATATGAATTACACTTTCTCTAACATATGTACCCTTTCAAAAACCTAATCCTTAAAGATTGGAATAGTACATTTTCTTTCTTTGAAAGATTTATGGCACTAATTTCTCCTCTTCGTTTAAAGAAATATGCGTAAATCCATGTGCATAAGCTCATATATATAAACTATGTGAAAGTATAAATAAAGACAACTTTTACCTCAGTATAGACTGAACTAACCTTTGTTGTAGTTGGTATGCAAGTATTAAGTTTGAACCTTAACTATTGTTCTAAAGTAGCTATGAAGATAATTTTAATGATATCCCCTATGTTGAGTAAATTATACACCAAACCTTGCAGTAAGATTTAGCCAACTTCTTAATTCCTAGTGTTGTGATAAGTCCTATTAACCTCACGATTTACCTAAAATCCACCAATCAAAACCCATTTTTGACCCATGACCTGATCCACCCAATCTCATCTCAATTCAAAAAGCTTACAAATTTCAAGCATTTCTAAACCATATTTAATCTTTAAACTATGTCAAACTTCACATGTTTCTAGGTTCTTGCTATAAACTAAGATCGGCTTGAAATTGTAAATGTATGGACTATGGAGGCTAAAATTTCATCTTATAAGTCGATAATTCTACTAATGTATATAAGCAAGAGTAAGCAATAGACATTTGACCATTATTCTCTCTATGCATTAATAAAAAAGAACAGTCAAGTTATAATATTGTCATAAGTTGACATAATATAGCGCTGTATGAAAAATACTTCCTTTGACAATTTTAAACTCTAGAACAGATTTAATCATAAAGCTTTAGAATCTAAAATGATTCAGACTTTTAAATAGATTCCATTTGAAATATGAAAGTGAGAGGGTCCTTTTAAGAGATCCCATTTACAGTATGTGTATCTTACATTTTAAATACTAACTCAAGTCCTTAACTAACATGCTAAAATTCACCAAGTCCTATATCAGAGATGACTATTTCGCTACTGCAAGAGATGCAGTTTGATTTTTGGAAAATAACACACTAACCTTTCTCACACATAAACATAAATCTTACAAATCAAAGTGATGGCCTCCAATAATCTTCAAGTGGTATCTCATTGCCTAGAAATACCCAATGTTTACAAAAAAAAAAGTTATAAGATAATAAACATCGTTTAAAAAATAACATTACATACTTAGAACAAAAAGTATAAAAAGATCAAGTACATGCAGTTAAAAGCGAAAATGTGACTCTCGTAATGGCACAACTTGATCCATAGGGTACATGAAAAAAATATAAGTACATGAGATAGTAACTTTTTCCTTGAGCAAATTTCGCTAAAAAAACCATAAAGTACGCTTCCTTTTTTTGTCCTACGCAAGCTCTTATATGTGCATAGCTAAGTTATTGTTTTAATACATAAGGATAACAAACTTAGTTACATAAAAAAAATAAAATAAAATAAAATAAAAAAATAAAAAAAAAATCAGATATACCAACCTTTTCTTTTTCAATATCCACGAAAATTATAATGTGAAATAGAAAATTTATTGCTTGGTTGTAAGTTTGTAACCACAAACTCGCTATCAAAAAATAAAAATACTACGCCTCATGTTAATAACCAATTACTTAATGTAATAAATTTAGAAACTCAAAAACTAACCGGCTATTGTTTAAGATGTTGAGCTCATAATTCTCAAAAGTGGCCCAAATGAGATTCAAAAGTATGTTTTCAAGTTTTTGGTAAAATGTCTCTTGAAAGTAATAGCCCAAGCAATCATAAGGTGCTCAAAAATTGAGACTAAAGTTGTAGATTGATGATAAAGGTGCAACCTCGCGCCTCTCAACGCTCTAAAAGGCACAACATATCAGGAGCTATACGGCATGTTATTTTAAATGAATTTCCAACTTTGTTTTGTATGTACACAACACATAGTACAAAAATATTACTTAGCGCACAAATTTTGCATTGTTACATCTCATTATTATCATAATCTATGAGCAAAAAACAATGTAATTGTTTTTAAGGGAAAGTTATTAGTACCTTTTAGCTAACTGATGATTGCATCAATTTTCCTTTCTTACTTGACATTTTATCGAACACATCATAGGCATTCTCTAAAACTGACCACAAAATAACCCACATTGGCAACATCTGTATCAAATACAAATGATATATTAAGTTTAATATGTAAAGGATAACAATTAACAGAAAAACAAATTACTTAAAACAAAATACAAACCCTAAATCTGTTATTGTTAGTCATGATACTCAAATTCAAGTTACTTTATATTCTAGAGTTGAAGTAAAAGTGAAGATTGTTTACATCCAAACTAAACACAATAACATAAACCCATAACTCAATTGGGTCAAAAAAGCTAAAACCCAAGTTTTAACCCAAAAACATACCTTTGATTAATCCTTAAAACAAAATATGTGTGATTAAACATTTAAGATCTTTAAATGAAAAACCGAAGCCGGATCTCTTTTATGGTGGCTCAATCGTGGTGGCTGGGTGATGGTCGGGTGGTGGTGCCAGGGGAGGAAGTAACCTGGGTTTTTTTTTTCTGATTAAAATCTATTAATATTCGGTGGGGTAATTGTTGTGCATTGAAAGTTTTATCACATGCTACTTTTGGTCCTTCAAGCTTTACAAAATCATTCCCGATTTTTAGATGTTTTCTTTTTTACGTTTTTGCCACAAATAGTTTTTAGCGTTTTTTTTCCATTCTACACGAATTTAATCAATTTTGACCAAATTATATTCAATTTTGACTTTTTAATAGCCAATTGAATCGCTCGATTTCGTCCGCGTGTCAGTTTCAAGCATTCTGATTGGTCCAATTTTTTTTCCCATAAAATTGTTCTGTCAAAAAAACTCTGAAATGATGTAATTCTTTTATTATATAAAAGATTTTCTTCTTGGTCCCAGATGCATATCCTATTATCCACCATAAAATTTCTTTTGATTGCTTAGAAATGTACTCGGTCTAGTTTTCCAATCTAGCTAAATTGTGAGTCTCCTTTGTGATTGATATGTCTCAGCCTCACGTATGGATTATTAAGACCAAGTCTACATGTGATGAAGAAACCTACTACTACTTTTCCATGCAAGTTGAAAGAGTCTTCTGTCATGCATTATTCTAGGAAGAATAAAGTAAACCACCATTTAGTTGCATTAGGCCAAGTTTTCATTTCTTGTTAATTATTGAGTTAATTAAGTCCCACGTCTTATGTCTTGTTGTTAAAGAATAGGTTAGTAGGGTAGTTGCATTTGTAATCGTATTCATATGTAATTTTGGTTATGAAGAAGGCAGAGAAGAAAAAGAATGAGAAAGTTAGTTCAAGATCATTTCTTAATTTAGTTGTTAAGTTTAATTATTGTTTTACGAGAGTGATCATCTCAAATCGATGTGCTTTCATTTCTTTGTACTTTGCCTCCATATATCGAAGAGTCCATGGCCTTCAGGTCCAAGAACATCGCGAAACTTATCGTTACCAACACTTTACACAATGAACAACTAGCCGCATCACACGTCAAACTCAAACTTATTAATAAAAAACTTGCAACCCACAATGAACAGAATGAACGGCTACCTGCTCTCACTAAAAATACTGTTAAACCCGACCAAACTATGGCTCCATTTATAGCCGCCTCGTCACCTATTACCAAGATATAAAACAATATCGCATCACAATCTCAAATAGTACCCCTTTCCATGTTGCCCGCTCCGCTTACCAACCCGGTTTACGAATCGTCAAATGTCCAACACAAGATAGTCATCTTCCTTTCAACAAAGCTTCATCAAACTAGCGCTCTTGCCACTCTCATCAAGGTCATGTTATCCATCTTTCCTTGCTTGGAAACATTTCCTCCCAAACGCTAATGCATCCACCAATTGTTTTTCTCCAAACAGAACGAGAACCACCTTGGAAGCCACGTGACACGAGGTACAAAGACATGAGCCTTCAGATACAAGGCTCGTTTTCAGGCGCGGAGTATTGATACGTCTAAGCCTCACGTATGGATTATCAAGACCAAGTCTACATGTGATGAGGAAACCTACCCCACTTTTCCATGCAATTTGAGAGAGTCTTCTGCCATGCATCATTTTAGGAAGAATAAAGTAAACCACCAAATAGTTGCATTAGGCCATGTTTCATTTCTTCTTGTTATTGAGTCAAGTCCCACGTCTTATGTCTTGTTGCTAAAGAATAGGTTAGTAGGGTAATTGCATTTGTATTCCTATTTATATGTAGTTCAAGATTAGTTCTTAATTTAGTTGTTAAGTTTAATTGTTGTTTTAGAAGAGTGATCATCTCAAATCGATCTTCTATCAGTGATATTGGTAGGTAGACTTGTTTTTTCCCAATAGTGATTTTAACCTAAGAACAAAGTTAAATCACTTTTCTTATAATCTGCAGAGGTGTTTAAAGAATTTAGTGCAAGAATATATAAGACATTTTAAACACAAATAGGACAGTAACGTTTTCAACGTTTAAAATTCTTGTTTGAATTAATCAAAGAATTTGACAAAGATCAGTTGTGGAATACCAATCTTAGTTGAATGACAATTTGTGGTGATCACCTCTTTTTACTTAAACACAGAACTCAAGTTATGGTTTAAGCGTGAACTTTTCTTACTCACTGAATGTTGAGTGATCAAGTTCAATTCGAGAAGTAAATGATCTTAAATGTGTAACACATTAATTGCAAGAGTTGCATTAATCCTTTACAAACGTTCTCTTTTATAGCAGAGAATTAGGGTTTACAAAGGCTTTATACTTTACACGTATTGAACATCTAATAGGTGGGTGAGATTGCATTAAATGTTGCTATACTAGGTAATGGAATAATGAGTTCTTTAAGGAACCGTGATTGACATTGTTGTACCTTTTACCAACTCTGAAAGGTGTGAATTCACAAGAAGACTTATTTTATCCATTTTCTTTAAAAGTAGAGTTTCATGCCTTTAACCTTCTAGATATTTGAGATTATTTGCTCATTATCTTGGAGGAGATCAAACATCATTCAGTGAGACATTGTCATCCTCACACAACTGAACTTTTTTTTTTCTTTGGATCTTGTGCTTCAGTAGCTGAACCGCATCAACACTGAAGTTAAGGCTTTTTTGTCTTCAAGAACATAAAAGGAGTTGGGTTAAACTATTTTCAGCGTTTAAGTTATACTTAAGCTATTTTATATTCAGATCTATTTAAAGATTGTTGGATGTTGAAATGGACTAACAATCTCCCTCTATTTGAATATACAAATAACCTAGAGGTGGCAAAACGGTGGGCATGGACCACTGTCCAAACGGGCTCGGGCCCAAACGGTACGGGCTTAAACGGGCACGGGCCAAACGGACTCATGTTATACGAATTACTTTAGAAAATACCCAAAACAACGAAATAAACTCCTCAAACATAACAGCTCATTTATATTTAAAAAAAATTAAATATATTATATCTATAAGTTTTTCTTAAAAATAATTGTAATGTTATCCAATTGAGAGAAAATATGTGGCCGTTTACGTCCATTTAACTTTTAAATGAGCCATATATACCTATTTAAAAAATGACGCTAAATGTGCCCAAATCTTTTACAAATTAGCTTAGATTAGCCTTTTTTTTTTTTTTAATTTTGAGCACAAGTTGCCACCTTTAAAATTAGGGTGTGCTTGGTTCAAACTCGCTAATAGGAAAGGGAAAGGCAATGGTAATGCTAAGGAAAGGGAAAGGGACAGGAATCCATTCCCCCCAATTTATTGGGTAATGGCCCATTACCCACTATTGGGTAATGGGTCATTGCATTATAGTCAACCAATCACCTTTTTTCATTATCTTACCCATTCCTCACCCCCAAAACCTTCTACCAAGCACGCCCTAAGTTAATCATATGTAAGTGAGCTAACAACTTCTTCTTAATTACTGATTAAAATAAAGTAATACAGAAATAGTTAAACAAAAGTTCATTTAATATTCATTGATCACATTACAAAATACAACATTCATCAAAGGATTACACTACTTATTGCTTCAGTGCTGGTATGATTCTTGTGTGCTTCAGTGGGTTCTTTGCATTTCTCCTTTCAACTTCAGCGACTAGAAAGGAGCTAAAGATTCTTGCAATGTCAGTTGTTCCTGGGCCTTGGTGATGCATGTGCAAGATTGCTTTTGGTGAGTATAGTTGTTCAATGGTCATTTTTAAGAGTTCCTTAGTATCAATGAAGTCTTGGTTTTGTGGTAAGTTGAAGTAAACAACCCTAAGTATAGGTTCAGTAAGCACATGTCCAGCATGGTGGTTTTCATACATTAACATTTCTTTATAGCGCTTGCCATGCCTGTAGACATCTTTTAGATCCTTAGCTTCTCTCTTCCTCTTGTTAGTAATCCTTCTCAAGCATAGGATCATGCTCCTCTAAGGGAACACCAGCGCGTATTCATTGAGGCTTCCGGTACCATCACCACATATAACCTTTTCCTCACAGATTAACCAATGTGAGTACATACCTTGTGTTTTCTTGTCCCCAAATAGTCAATCATTTCTTTCCATTTCTGTATACCAAGATTTGAGATCTTGGATTCATAGATTGTTTCAACAGAATTATCATCTCTATAAACCCTCAGTCTAGCTGGACCTTATGATGTAATGATGTTTACATTAGTCATTAATGATCTTTCCAAGAGCTCTTATGTTTAGCAGCATGTGGCAGTACTTATCATAAGTTGCCTTCTTCTACTTGTAGAAAAGAATAAGGTTAGGATCAAGGCTGTGGTATTGGATACTAATTTATCTAATCCATGAAGGTCAAACATGAAAGTCAAGTATTTAGAGTCGTTTATGTATATGTATAAAGTATAGGGTCCTAGAATGACAAGAACAAAGTAAATAACCGTTTATTCGGTTATAGTAGTTTAGAAACGTTGTGTCTGTTTGTTGTGTCGGTTGATGGGTTATAAATACAAATAAAACCCAAATCTGTAACTAACGATTATATATATCAAATAAAAGTCAGTGTGCTTATTATTGTTATATACGATTGTTCATAGAAGATTAGACCAATAGTGGCATCAGAGCCAAAAGGTTCAGGGAACCAGAGACAGAAAAAAAAACACAACTGTTAATACAAATATCGCCTAAAAACGTTATTTATATTTTACGATCTTTGCTAAGTTTTGTTAATGACAAAGTA
>LBNU01000946.1:158238-182799 GCA_014162995.1 Artemisia annua | reverse complement strand
AGATTATATCTTTGATTATATGAAAGTTTCAAAAGATAATTAACTTAAAAAGCGGTAAACTATTCAACCCCCCTTCTAGTTTTCCACAATTGGCATCAGGAGCTACGTTACTCAAGATCTTTAAAATATATTGTACTTTAAAACTTGGATCGATCCATGGATTTTGAAAATCTCAAAGAAGGGCAACGTACACAAAAACCACCGCTATTTGAAAAAGAAAACTTTCTTGAATGGAAAAGTAAATTTGAAAACTATGTGAGATCAATTGATCAAGATCTTTGGCATATTATTTCTATTGGTGATTTCAAACCAACGAACACGAGTTTTGAAAATCAATATGACAATCCCAAACTTGATAAAAACACTAAAGCTAAGATAATGATTTATAAAGCTTTACCAAGGGTCGAATATGAAAGAGTGTTTGTTTGTCAAACGGCTAATGATATTTGGAAAAATTTATTAAACCATCATCAAGAAATATGTCAAGTCAAAGATGATCAATTTGATCTTACATATGAATTAGAAGTTCTAGAAAAACTAATAGATAGACACTTAATAGAAGTGAATACATGTACTACTAGTTTAAATGTTTTCAATGAAGGTACAAATGAAGATGATTACGTGTGTCAAAGAGAACCTGCTTGCGAATCATGGAATGACACGGATGTAGATGAAGATGATCATCCGATTAGTGATTGTCAACTAGATAAAAAAACAAGCAAGGTACAATTTGAAACCAAACACTTTTGCTTTGACACATTTATCCTAGAGTTTTCTAAAATAGAAAATGAGTCTAAACTTTCATGTAACATGGACCTAAAAACCATTTTTAACAATGAACCTTCAAAATCTCTTGTGAACAATTTTGAAAAGGAAATCATGTTAGAAGATAAAATGTCTAGACTTGAAAGTAATGTTGAAATTGATCTAGAATGCAAAACATGTCTAAATTACAAACATGATATTCAAAGACAAAAAGAAAAAGGAAAAATGCTTGCTAAATTTGAAGAAAGTTCAAAATGTCTTGAAAGATTGTTAAGAAATCAAAAGTCTTTTAGAGATAAAACCGGACTAGGATTTAACTCAAAAGCACCATCAACAAGTAAAACAAAGCAAGTAAAATTTGTTAAACCTAGAAGAGAGATTTAGAAGTAATTTAATCTCTAATAGAAACTTACGATAAAAGGATTAAGAACATCATGTTTTATGCCTTTATATGTTTGTCTAATCTTCGTGAATTTATGAGTTATTGAGTTCCCAAGCTTGCCTTCAAGCCAAGATGTTACGCCTTGTGTTTATTCTCTTAATAGCATCTCTATGGAGCTTAAAAGGTACGCATTAGTTCATCTTGCCATTTGTTGCTTCTTGATTGTTTGCATTAAGTGTTGTAGTAAGAAGTATTAGTAGTTTGTATCCTAAAAATGTTTATGTGCTTTAAGTAATAATGAGGATTAGATCCTTTGCGACAAGGTATTTCGACACTACTACTAGTAGGAGATATAAGGTGTTTTGGCTCTTTAACTATTAAGAAATAGACACGAGAAACTCTTGAGTGAGTCTAACTTAATACTTGTTTACAAGTGAGCTAACTAAGAATCTCCTAAGTGATAAGATGTTCAACACTTTTGTGATGCTTGCAAAGATTCGTAAAACAAATGTTTGTAATATAACATTCTTCAACACCATACTTCATGATTTCTAATGTGTCTTAATTCAACCACTCTTTTAGTGGAATTTCATTTAAGACACACAAGGTAAAATGAACCACATTAGCTTACATTAGGGTGTTTGGGAGAAAATGATTTATAAACATCTAGGATTTGCACATCAAACTTGACACTTAGTCTTATGATGTTGTATCTCTTGGAATTTTGCAAAACGAATAACATTCATAATGTTTTTAAGAAAGGAAACCTAAAGAGTCGAGGAGTCGTTGAATATAACATTTAACGAAAGACCACCTCCTTCTAAGATATCATCTTCGGTAGATGATGACTTAGTCGAAAGTCCAACAATGGTAAGACAAGCAAGTTAAGTAAAATGACAAGGAAGATGAACTATTAAAAAGAATAAACATAGATGTTTAAAATCCTAAAGTCATACACTAACGAGTGTCACAACATTAAGGGTAAAAGTTCAAAATGTAAACAACGTCTTCTCACCTCGAGTCAAACATTGAATCAAGCAATATTGACATAGGTCATATGACTTGAATCATGAGTCATTGGTAAAATCAAACAAATTTGATAAAAACAAGTTTGTGGACATTAGAGTAAAACTACGAGTTTAACAAATTAGATCTTTCAAAAATAGATTGAGTTAATGTAGTGTCAACAATTGAAAGACTTTTTGATAATACAAGCAAGCTCCAAAAGCAAGAAATTATCACTTAAAGACATTCCTAATTACTCTCTTGTTCTCAATGGTTAAGTCGTTGATGACTTATCAGGAATGAGATTAGTAAATCCGTAGGTAAAACTAAACATAGAGAAATGTTTGGAAGACTACTTGTTCTCACAACAATTAGGTCCAACATTGTGTTTGGTATTTATCTATGTGTCCGTAGTAGAATGGTTCTAAAACAATGCTTTCGAAAAAGATTGTTTGGATACATTAGAAGGAACTACACAAGAATTATGGTATCCCAAAGGAACGGGAATAGAAACCATAATTGTATACCAAATAGAATTATAACGGTAACTAAGTAAATAGAAAAGGCACAAGTTGTACTTGAGCTTTTATACTTTCTTACCAAATGATTCTCAAAGAAGCTTAAAGCTCTCTAATCGGCATTGGAGGAAAAAGCATGTCAACAAACTTCTTGAGATCAAGCAAACACACTTCAATAAAGAAATCCGTCTTTTCAACATTTTTCATCCCTTGCCTCGACAAAGGAAGCATCAACTTCAAACGACATCCAATCCATTATGCTCTTAGGTGACATATTGAGATTCTTCGTCATCGACTTGGTAAAAATGTTCATTGAGGAACTTCTCAACCAAGAAAGCTTCTTTTGATAAACCACATTATCGACATTTTCACAAAACCTCTTGAATGGGTATCATTCAACCTTATTATACCTTAGTTTAAGACTCATGAAACCTAAATCCTTAGTTTTGAACATTAGAATAAAACCACAAAGATCATGACAAATAACTTTTATTTTTTCCTTTGCTGAACCGACGGAACCTTGCGACATAACGGGCGGAACCCTCCCTTTGGTTCCGCCTGGTCCGCCGAACCTGCAGATGTTTTTAAATCAAATTCAAAACCAAACACACCCTTAACTCATTCTTAAAACCTTCAAACAGCCTTCAACCCCTCACAAACACTTATCACACGAAAATTAGGGCTCTCACTCCAATCTCTTCCAATCCAATCTACTTTGTAAGTGTTTTTATCATAATTTCATTCTTAATTCAATTCTAACTCTTTCATTACACACATTAACTAGAATCTTAGGGTTTACGCATAAAACTTGGTGGTTCATGAAAAACATTGATTGCAAATCAATTTCACTTTTCACTAGTTAGGAATTATATCCTTTTTGTTGGTATCATGATTTACCAAACACATCAAGTGCATTGTCTTTCAAAAATCACTTTCCACAACTAAAACATAATCTTTCATCACATTGTTAAAACAAATGAAAAACGTCATTGAAACATCACTTGCATAATGGCTATTGAATGCTAATGGGGATACATAACTAATATGTATTTTCGGTTACATTCAACCGAAGCCACATTGAACTAGGAGCGTGTTGGTTATCTTTTGTTTCACAACAAAACTTGCATTATGAAACGTTTTGAGCATCAAAATGAGTCAAGATAACCAAGTCTCCACATTGTTTGCATATAAGAACACATTAGAACATACACGTTGTAAAAGTCGTTAACATTAAATCTTGTGTTTTCTAGAAATCAACATGCCTCCCGCAACTTTCTTCGATCACAAAGATACTCTTAAGTACCTACCCAAACACCATAGGACCAAAGGCCTTGATAAAGTTCAAGTAGAAACCTTTAAGGCTTTAGAAAAACGTTACGTTCATGAAGGTAGAACTACTGATGCATCCTTTCTAGAAGGAACATCCATTAGACAAAACTTCGCCGCAATCAACTTTGATTGTCTCCTTGATATCGATGAGCCAATATGTCCTAGGTTCATCTTAGAATTCTACGCAACAATAACCCTCTCTTTAGATGACGATGGTGAGGTATCATTAACATTTACCACCAATCAAATACCACATTCATACAATTGAGAGATTTTGCAACAATGCTTGGCGTCCCTAATATTGGTACTTGTCTCTACACGGATAAGTGGCCCCTTTCAAGACTTGATTCTATCGAGCGTTTTTATCCATACCATGACCATCTTGCTAATAAGGAAGCAATTCGAGAGCATCTCTTTGTTAGGACCTCTAACACTAGGAAGAATCGTTCGGGAAATGATGTGAATAAGCACCCTTTTGGTATGGAGCTAAATGAGCTTAAACCACAATTTAAGAAGTGGGAAGAAATTCTTAGAGCTAATGTCATAAGTTCTATAGGAAATAGAGATCATGTCAACATATGTCTTTGCTACATGCTCTATAGCATTTCCACCGGTCAACCCTTTAACTTAGCTTACTACCTAGCCAAAAGAATGGCCGACATACCATTAGTTGGAACAACCGCTCTCCCTTATGGAATGCTCCTTACTCGCCTCTTTAGAGCCATCTCTCCCATTCCTCCAAACAATAGGGGAATTAGCCTCGACTAAAATTTCATGGCTCACATATTCGTCCCTCTAAGTGACAAAAGGGTGTTCAAAGTTAAAGGGAAACGCACTCGCTCTCCTTCACCATCATCATCATCATCCGACATGAGCGAAGATGGAAATCTTCCAAATTCGAATCTAGCACCTCTTGATTACCTTCAACAACTTCCAACATTAAAGAATGAGTCTTAAAAATTCAAGTAAACAAAAGGAATGTGGAAGTGCATGGCAAGGTACATGGGAAAGATAAAGAAGAAGTTGGATAGCTTGTGAGATGAAGCTTAAGGAGCGTTTGGCACTATTTAGTTTTTAGAACGTTGTAAACGTTAAACTATGTGTTTCATGTTGAGCTATCATGTTATTTGTTTTTATACACTATTACTTTTGTTTGACTATGTGTGAGTCTCATTACTTGTGATGAATGATGATATGTGATCTTATTGAATTTTCATACTTATGATAATCTTACTAAGTATAGAAATATTCGCTAGCCCCCGGTCAAAGTCCAATGAGACGAGTGTTTTGATGTCTATTTTTTGTATTTCCTAACCCGCTATACATTATATTTTTGTTTTTAAGAGTTTTCAAAAAATTTGAAAATCGTCTTGCGGGTCAAAACGTTGGACTGCCTTTTTTTCAGGCCTGGCGGAAATGGCGGCACCCTCAGATGGGTTCCACCAGTGCAAATTCTGGGTAACCTAGGTTTTGGCCCAACGGAACACAAGGAACCCTCAGAAGGGTTCTGCCTGTGTAACCCGAAGGTTCCGCCGGTGCACTGCAGAAAATTATTTTTACTTTTCAAAATTCCACAATTCATAAAACACTAAATCCTTTTCTTTAGTGAGAAACTACCTTCCTAACATTCCATCAAACACATTAGGACCATTTTCACCCATTAGAACAATTAGGAAGCCATTTCCCGCCAAAATTCAAATTCAAAAATTAACTAACCCAAGGAACCTTAAAAAAATATCCTTCAAACCATTACAACATTTCAAACCAAAACACTTCCCATGAACACATAGCATTGAGTGCTTATGATAGTCTTTCACTCAACCCAACTTCATTGGATTGACTTCCAATGATTTGACAAGTTCTTGGTAATCTTCCAAATCATTACAAACCTCCATTTTTGTATGGTAGAACATCAAATCCAAACACTTACTTCCATGACATGTTTTTCCTATAAATTTGATCACCTTTGAACAACCCAAAACTCACACCAAAACCATTACTTCACTCAATCTCAAAACTCTAACTAGCTAAAGAATTGAGATGACTAAGTCCAACACCTCATCCGAATCATCAAGAAAACACACTATGATTAGCGTAAAACCTTGTTGCTTCAACAAAACCACCAAATCAAGCTCATCATCATCAAGTGACTCATCACTTGACATTACATCACCCATACAAGATTACCTCAACCTTTCTACACAAACACCATCTTTAAGACCTTGCAACACCAACACAATCACTATTCAAGATTCGCTTAATCTTGCAACTCCAACATCCTCTCTCAAACATGGCAATACAAACCCACACACCTCTTCACCATCAAATGATTTAACATTGCAACTAACTCAACCATCAAAAACTCCATCACCACAATCCCCAATTCCTACACCAATGGAACTTTTTCATACACCACCAACATCACCACATTCACGATTGGAAACTTTAGACAACCTTCCACCTAGATCACCTCAATCACCAAAATTAACTTTCATGGAACTCCTCCAAACAACTCCAACACCACCATCACCAAACTTGGAAATGTTAGAAGATCTATCATCTAGATCATCTAATCCTCCATCATTGTCATTCTTTGACACCATTGCTCAAATGGAAACTCAACCAAGTGAGCAATTAGAACATGAACCCCATCAACCATCATTGGTAGAGCGTTTGGCTTACCGATATGCTAGACCCTCAATTTTTCCACAAGATCAAGGTCATACACACCTACCATCTTTTGTGTTTCACCCCATTTACAAAAACCTTCATGGTAATCCTTCCGGAGATCCTAGCTTCCGCCACTATATTCAACCACAAGAACCTCCACAACAACAACCACCACAAGATCATTCCCAACACTTCGACTCTCTATTTCCTTCTTATAAGAAAATAGAAGCATCTATATGGGATAAATCTTCAAACCTCAATGATGAACTAAACACTCATCTAAACCACCTTCATGCCTTCAAACGCATGGTTGACTCTCAAATCAACCATGTTATGGAATTCCATACGGCATTACACTCATCTAGTGAAGGAAGCAACAACACCTCCCAACCTTCCACATTTGCTCCTTCAAGCTCAAATGATCCACCACCAACAAATTAAACCCCTCTTCCACAAAACTTTCCCCGCCATGGTTGCAGACATTGTGAAAGAACCGCTCACATTAGTGAGGGATCTCGAAACGACATTCGTGAGCTAACCAATGAAATGCGGTTTATCCTAAACCACAACTTGCATCATTACGCTTCACAACAAGTTCTATACTTGTCTTGTGCGGCAACTAACCTTTCTTTGTAGGTTCAAAATCCATGACTTCTTGCTTGATACTCCGATTTAGGGGAGTAATATTCAAGGGGGAGCATGAGAATTGCATCATTACGCTTCACGACTTGTTCTACACTTGTCTTGTGTGGCAACTAACCTTTTCTTTGTAGGTTCAAAATCCATGACTCCTAACTTGGCACTCCATTTAGGGGGAGTATTGTCCAAGGGGGAGCACGTGCATAAGTTCCGCTACGCTACTCTTCTTTTTGTTTCGACAAAAAGGAGGAGAAGTTTAACTTGTTTTCATCGTTTTCATCTCTAACTTTTTCACTTCTTTTTATTATTTTCGTAAAACAAGTTTTAATACAAACTTTATAAGACTTAACACTAAAACTAGTGGCTTACTTATAAATAAAGTTTATGTTTTGTCATCAACAAAAAGGGGGAGATTGTTAATAAAAATATCGTCTAAAAACGTTATTTATATTTTACAATCTTTGCTAAGTTTTGTTAATGACAAAGTACAAACTTTAGCTTATAGTAAAACATCACTTTAGTTTTAAGTCTTGTATAACTAGACTTTACATTTCTTTTTAAACATAACATAGGTTTTACTTCTTTAAAAAGAAAGTGTCACATCTCATCAATATGCATTTATGGAAAGTTTATGTGTTTGACCATCTATAGTTCTTACACATTTTTGGAAGCATTCCACATTGAGTCAATGCATGTAATAAGTTGATGTGACCTAGTTTGTATTGGAGAGATTTATTGCAAGTTTGGTCTGTCAGCTCTGGCGGAACCCTGGAGGTACACGGGCGGAACCCTTCTGAGGGTGCCGCCGTTTCCGCCAGAGTGCTGACTTTCTTGGGTATAAATACCAAGGCACTTACAAGAAATCTTTCATCACTTAGAGTCATATTTCACATACTTTCTCTCATCTAACTCAGTAAGATCTAACTTGTGTGGTTCTCTTGTGTAGCAAAGAAGTTCACATATTGATCTAAGAAGTTACAAGTTTCAACTCAAAGTTGCAAGACTTGATTAGCTTTGTTGTGTATAGACTTTGGTAGTTTATACTTGATTTGTATCTTATGTAGAAGTGATCGGTTAGTATTTTAGGCCTCAAAATACATAGTGTGTCGGGAGTTGTTGTACCCTTGTAAAAGAACTAACGGGAGTGGTTGTACCCTTGGTAAAGAACTCGACATCTAGCTGAGTGTCGGAAAAAGGAATTAGGCGACGTTAGGTTGGTTCTACCTCGAACTAGAACTCGGTATTTAGCTTTGTAACGGATAAACGTGTAAGCGACGATTGTAAAGGTTTCTCCACCGGGAAAGGAGTTTGTTGACTAGTGCTTTAAACTCTCGAGTTGGATACTCGGGGCGTGGACGTAGGGCAAGGAAAAAGAGTCCTTGTAGCCGAACCACGATAAACAATCGTGTTGTGGTTTGATCGTTTCTTTCTCTAGTCTTGCTTGCTACTTATTATCTTTTAGATTATATCTTTGATAGTATCTTTGCTTATATCTTTGATTATTTGAAAAGTATATCTTAGATTATATCTTTGATTATACGAAAGTTTCAAACGATAATTAACTTAAAAAGCGGTAAACTATTCAACCCCCCTTCTAGTTTTACACAACAACGATTCAGGGAATCGTTTTAGAGAAGAAAACCAACGATTCAGGGAATCGTTCCAAAAAAAAAAAAAATTGATTCAGGGAATCATTTTAGAGAAGAAAACCAACGATTAAGGGAATCGTTCCAAAAAAAGAAATTGATTCAGGGAATCAATCAAGAAGAGAGAAAGACAATGAAGAGATTGATTCACAGGAATCAATAAAGTGATAGACACGATTTGTTCAAGTAAAGATCGAATCAGATAAAGAGAAAGAAAGACATACCGATTGTGAAACAGCCGTTGTATTGTTTGCCGGAGAAGAAAGAAATAGCATCCGCCGCCGTCATCGGAAAAGAAACAAGGACAAGAACCACCATCGATTGTAACAGGAAGAAGCGTTTTTTTTTTTTTTTTTTCATAAAGAAGAAGAGTTTTTTTTTTTTGGAAACAAAGTAGCAGCGTTTAATTGGGGATAGAAAAAGGAAGTGATTTTTNTTTTTGCATAAAGAAGAAGCATTTTTATTTGGAAACAAAGTAGCAGCGTTTAATTGGGGATAGAAAAAGGAAGCGATTTTATTTGGGAAGGAAGAAGCTTTTTTTTATAAAGAAAGCAGCAGTTGTGTTGGGTTGTTGCGTTTGGGCCTAAGAACTCACAAAGGCCTGCCAAGAATTACATCAAAAGGGCAACACAAAGATATACAGGTTTTATTTTTCATACCTGTAATATTAAGTTATTTTTTCCTATTAGTAGAATAGATTTCTCCCATTACAATTTCGCCTTTAGGAATACGTTAGAATCGTTTGAGAATTATTGTGATTAGGCAGAAAATTTAAGTTCGACTGTTTATTAAGATTATATTGGTTTTAGAAGTTGCATATTATTATTGTGGTTAGAAAGAAGAATTTAAGGTCGACTATTATTAGAAGTATATTGGTTTTAGAAGAAAATTAAAACGAAAGATATGACGGGAGATAAAAACGAAAACAGAATTGTTTTCACCACATCGTTACCATCATATCAATGCCCCGTTTTAAACAATACGAATTATACATTATGGGCATTAAGAATGAAAAAGATATTATTGGCAAATGGAGTATGGGATTTAGTAGAAGGAGTAAGTACATCAAAAGATATTGATGTAAAGAAGGATAGTTCGGCGTCAGCATACCTATTTCAAGGGTTACCAGAGGATTTGCAAATGCAAGTTGCGGGATGTCAAACAGCAAAAGAAATTTGGGATTCACTAAAGGCTAGATTTATAGGGACAGAAGATGTACAACAAGCACACTCGCAACAACTTAAATCAGAATTTGAAAGACTAGTAATGAAAGAAGATGAAACAATGGATTTATTTGCCAGGAAGTTAATGAGTATTATTACAAAGGCTGCTACATGTGGATTGACATTTGATGAACAAACAAAAGTACGAAAATTACTTAATGTAGTGCCAGATAAGTTTGTACCAGTAGTAGCAACTATTGAAATGGTTGTTGATTTTAAGAAAGTAAAATTAGAAGAGATTATAGGAAAACTTAAGACTTATGAAGAAAGACTTAAGTTTAGAAAAGGAAGCGAGGAAGATAATAGTGAGAAGTTATTTTTCACACGTCAAGGGAATAATAGAAATTATGAACACAACTATGGAAATGATAGACGAGGAGGTGGTAATCAAACACGAGGAAGAGGCCAAGGAAGATTCACAAGAGATAGTAAGAATGGAGATAGTTATGATAGAAACAAGAGAAACCAAGGAGATCAAAACTACCATAGGAGAGACTTTAGAGAAATAGAATGTTATAATTGTCATGAGTTTGGACACTTTGCTGCAAATTGTCCAAAACCAAACTGTAGAGAAGAAAAAGCAAACATTGTATTCGAAGATGACGAACCAGCACTATTGATGGTTACTAGTAACGATGGAAAAGAGATAACATCCTTAAAAGAAGAATCGAGAAGGAAAGGAGTTGTCATTGAGAAGGATGAAATTCAAAAGGAAAAGTTAGAAGATATGCGGTCAGAGATAGAAATTGATTTGAAGAGTAAATTAGAGTTTTGGAAGTTCGAAATGCTTCAAGAGTTAGAGATGGAAAAACAAGAGTTTGAGACGAAAATAAGAAATAGAGAAATGGCATTTGAGAAACAAATGCAGATAGAGTTAGAGAACCTCAAGAAGTTGAGAGATTGCACAAGCAAAGAGATGAAAGAGTTAAGATCAGAAAGAGAACAGTTTGAGAAAGAAGATCATGGAGTTACTTTAAATGAGAAACATCTAGAAGAAGAAAGAGTTGACAAAGGCGAATGCAAGAAGCATCAAGAGACGCTATCAAGATTTCAGAAGGAAAGCCAGATTGAGAAAGACATTAAACCATGCAACAAGAAAGTTGAACCAGAAGATCGTGATCCAAGAAATAGATTATTGGAGATGCAAGTGATAAGACGAAAAGTGTTACGCTTTTAGGGGGTCATTTAAGCCCTAATTCGTATAAATGTGATCAAATATTGCCCTAAATCGTTCCTTTTGTCATTTTAGGTACTTTTGAGAGGAATTCTGGAAAAATGCATATTCGGACGTTTTTGGAGCATAAAAGTGAAGAAAACGACAAAGTCTCAAAAGATGAAGATTTACAACCTGACGGCGTCAGAAGTCACAAGGTGACGCCGTCAGAAAGCCTTGACAAAAGAGTGGAAACCAATTATCAAATGACGGGCCAGAGGAAATTTTGGATTTAACACCTGACGCCGTCAGGTGTTAGGAAAAGTAGGCCGTCAGGAGTAAAGTTAAAGAGTGACGGCCCAGAAGGTTTTATAAGGTGACGGCGTCAGAAGTGGATCTAGGCCATCCGAGAAACCTAATGGCGGCGAGCTGACGGCGTCAGCCCTTATAACCTGACGCCGTCAGAGTGTAAAATCTATATATAGTTTTCTAATTTTCATTCATTAGTGTGGAACTTTGTGGAGAACTTTTAGGGCAAACCCTAAAGACGAATTTTCTGTACTTTTTAGGGTTTCCAACCCTTGGAACCCTCATGCTTAATTAAAGATAAGTCTTCACTTTAATTCAATCAATATGTCTATGTGTTGGTTGATTATCTCTTTTGCTTGTCTTTTAATTAACATGTGTAGCTAAATTCTCTAGTGTTTGCTTAGATCTAATGAAACCTAACTATTAATTATTGGTTGATTGGTGTGTGTTGTTGTTTGTTGGGATGATTGTTCCATCAATGTTAGGCTCAAGAAAACTGGCCAACCTCCTTTATGGTAACGTGCTTGAACGTCTTGGGAAACATGTAGCCAAGGCATACTAGGCTATTAAGGTAGTATTTAACGCATGAGCCACTGTTTACAACCCCTATGGTTGTGCCGTGCATGGCATAGGGCGAGATAAGAGCTCATAGAATTGGAGAGATATGTATGCCACTCCATGAGTTATTAGGAATACACCCTTCATCCACACAAGTAACATACATATCAATTAACCGGTAAAAGATAGTTAGGGAGTAATGAAATCTAAGTAAACACAATTTTCTCCATATTGTTTTCACAACCACAATAGTTTAGATATTTATTTTATTTTAATTTGCAAAAGTAGTAAACTTGGGTTAGTTGACTAGCAACTAATTCCGCCCTTCTTCCAAAACCGAGATTTTACTTGCTTTCTAAAAAATATAAAAATACAAAAAGAATCTTCCTTCCACCTTTAGACCTATTAGATTAGCTTTTCTATCCTAACGAACGCTATTCCCTGTGAGAGAACGATCAATCCCCCGTACTCACCACTATCCTATACTACATCGGTCAGGTACACTGCCTGGTGGGGTTGTAAGCCTCTTGAGATCCCTTGAGAGGTAAAACCTGTTGTAAGGTCACAAAACCACGCATCAGCAAGATTATGAAATGATACAAATGAAGGAAGATAGTGACAAAGGAGACAAAGATGATCGAGATGAGATTGAAGACAAGGAAGAAAGAAGTCAAATCAAGGAAGGAAATCAAAACATAGTTCGCGTTGAAGATCAAGGCAAAGGAAGTGGAAACAAGCCAAAGTTCAAATATAAAGATGATGGAGCTTGAAGATATCGAAGACATGGATTAATAAATTAGGGAGGAGTATTGGATATTAATTTATCTGATCCATGAAGGTCAAACATGAAAGTCAAGTATTTAGAGTCGTTTATGTATATGTATAAAGTATAGGGTCCTAGAATGACAAGAACAAAGTAAATAACCGTTTATTCGGTTATAGTAGTTTAGAAACGTTGTGTCTGTTTGTTGTGTCGGTTGATGGGTTATAAATACCCATAAAACCCAAATCTGTAACTAACGATTATATATATCAAATAAAAGTCAGTGTGCTTATTATTGTTATATACGATTGTTCATAGAAGATTAGACCAACATGTGGAACAGCTCAACTTTCTCCTTAAGCTTTTCAGCTTTGATGGCTTGAGCTTTTAACCTTTTATGTTCCAGCTATTGCTGTTTCAGTTCCTCTCCAACAATGTGGATTTCTCTCCTTTTTCAGTAGTAAACGGGAGTTTTGTGATACGTTTTGTAGTAGAGTGTTTAACAAGAGGAGTTCTTCGAGCGGCCGGGTTTGTTGTGTCTTTATTAGAGTCCGTTTCAGTACCCTCTCCATCTTCTAGATGTTTCAGCTTAGCTTCAGACATTTGCTTCTTGCCTTTGTGAATAGTTTTGGATTGCTCCCCTTCAGTTGGAGCCTGAGGTTGATCTTGGGTTTCGGAGAGATGGTTTCTTTGGAGGCCTGAAGCTATTTAAGAAATTAATCTCCAACTAGTTAGACCTTCTCGAATCATCTTCATTTCTCCATCTTCAAATTTTTTTTTTATAATAATTACATTTCATAAGTATTTCATCAAAATAGAATTTACATAGTGGTCGAAGGCAAACGAGCAACAAGCTGCGCCGCTAGCCCTTTTTGGATTGCAAAGCTAACTCTTTTGAAAACTACATCCGTGGATCTATGTGTCATAACATTACTGTTCAGAACTCGTTGGACTCTGTTGAGTAGTTCCACCACCTCAGGTGCAAGGAAACCAAATGTATCAAACGCGAAAGGAATAAACACGTGTTGATTTTCAATGCATGCTTTCTCGTGTTTTGTCACTTTGCACGAGGCGGCTTTCAAAGCGGCATGCCCAGCTGTAAAACCCCGACTACTCAACCCCACGAGAGGAGAAACCCCGGTCAGATCCACACACGCATGTTTCCCTCCAACCCATCCAAAAATCAAAATGTCAGCCGGTCTCAATGTCGATCTTCCATCCAACGGGTCCGTCAAAAAGTTCACAGGCGCTTCTTTCTTGGCGGAGATCCCGGCACGCCTACATACATCAAAAAGGACGTCTCTAACAAAATCATGTCTGTACTTGAAGCCCGGGAGCTCTTTACAATGAACCGCATGTTCCCCAAAGGAATCCAAACATGCCTTACGACAAACAGGGCATATCTCATCAACCGGAAATAATGGAATCATAAAGCGATACTTAAGGATAGTACGATATTCCACCGGTGACATATGCTGACCTAGCCCGTCTATGGGGATAGCTAATAGAAAATCCTGAGCATGTGGTGCGCGTAGACACTCAAAAACAGCTTTCTGTCTCATAGTCATGTCAAAATGAACTTCCATATCCTTGACCATTTCACTAAAAAGGGCACTCGCCAGTGTTTGTTGGGCTTTAGAGGGGACGGTGTCGTTATTAGTGAAACCACTAAAATCAAAGCTTGGAATCGTATCACGAAGACAATCCAGAGCAGAAACATAATCAACATCCATCCCACATATGTCACTGTCACGTAAGATGTGGTCTTGTAGCACCCAAGATTGGGCCCTCGATGCCACAAAAGCATAAGAGGAAACCACTTTTGCCGAGTACAAACCCAAACCACCCAATCGAATGGGCAAAGAAGAAAGTCGCCACTGTAAGTCTCCAAAGAAAGGCCCTCCACAAACCACTATGTTCTCGATCGACTCACGCAATCCTTTGTCAAAGAACAAAGCTGCATCCTCCATGTGTACAGGTTGACAAGTCCTTAAACCAAAAAAGAGTTTAGCAATACCCATACATGATTGAAGCAAAAGGAGTTCTCTCTGCGGGTCATGTAACTGTGGAAGAAGACTCATCAAATCAACAGCATTTGCGGCTCTCCTCATAGCCAACCCACTGATAAAATTAGCGTCTCGACTAACAGCTCCCCCAAGAAGCTTTACACCCAATGACGGCCTTCGAATATCGACAGGAAATAAACCCTCATGAAGCTTTACACCATTACACGAGGGCCAAAATATCTATGTTTTCTTGATATTAAGTTCAAGACCTGGACCAGTTATTCGTATAATGTCTAATGCCCTGGCCACCTCTTCTGAGTCTCCAATAACGGTCCCATCATCAAGATACCAAGCATGAAGGAGAAGCTTGCAACTGTCTCTGATCTTATGTACTAGTCGGTCCCAATGGGTCGCCTTGTTGCACTCCAGTGGCAGACCATATATGTGTGTGTCTCCTATATACAATCTTGCTGCCTGCCCATATAAGAAATCGACCCACAAAGATATGGAGGGACACCTCACCCTAACCTCATGAAGTAATGCCGATCTATCCACAAGGTTAAAAGCATTCGAGAAGTCCACAGTATGCATAAAAAATTAATATCACTCAAGCATATTCTTCCATCTAAAGTTTAATCTCCAACCATTTACTCCGAAAACTCAATCTCCAAAGTTCTTAACACTAAAATCATTCATATGTTTATAAACTAATTTAAGTAACATACATTACTTTCCTAATAAAAACTTATGTAGTAACTTAAGACATCATTATACAAAACTAATAATATTACGAAGAGAAAATTGTTGAAATGATAAATTGAATTTTTGAAGAGTGAATAGTCTAGCTTCATATTTGGAGTAAATTTCATCTCCTCCAAAAGTTTTTCCATCTATCGAGTAAAGGTTGAAGATGCAATTCCTTAAATTTAATTTTTCAAAACTCTATGTTTGGAGATAAAAGAAGCTGATAGAATAAAGGTGGGAGATAGACAGATAGTTGTGTTATTGGGTTTCCCAAATTGGGCCTAAATTTTGGTTTTCCCACATTGGCCTAAATTAAACAGCCCAAATATTCTTGTTGACTTGTGTAGGGCTGTAGGCCATAAGTTGAGAATTGCAAAAAAGAACGTGTGATTTCCACATTTAGCAAGATAAAGAGATTGAAATGATAGCAAGACCTGATAAAAAAAAAAATGATAGCAAGACACTCTTAACTTTGGAAGAGTAGGAACTCGCTGCTTAACAACCAAACAAACAACTTAACAATCAATTAGTTTAAATCCAAAATAGTGATAGGTAATATTTATGTTTTATTGATGGGCTAGCTAATTTATTTATATAATAAAACAAAACCCCTATTGGGAATTTTTCATTTCAAAAAAATTGGAACCATACTTTATTTAGTAATAATTTTATTTAAAAAAAATTATTTTCTTATTAAGTAACATTTTATATTTATCCATAACACAAGTAGAAGTTAAATACAAAAAATATAGATAAGATATTTAAAAAATATATATATATTTTCTTATTATGTAACATTTTATATTTATCCACAACACAAGTAGAAGATAAATACAAAAAATATAGATAAGATGCAATTAACAATAGGATTAGAATTTTTAAATAATTATTTCAAAAAATTAAAAAAAAAAACCCGCGCATGCGCGGGCATTATAACTAGTAACATTTATATAGCGTTTAACCCGAATCTGAAAGAATCGAGTTTGTCGAATCAAGTCATACAACACGAGAAAAGTGCCGTGCTACTTAGGCAAAATATCTATTTATCAAGAAGAAAATAAACTCGATATACTCTCCACGTCATCCTCATCTTGTCCACATGAATTATTTTCTTGAACTTTGACTGTTATTTTCTTCCTTTAGACATGAAAATCAGTTAATATTCTAACATTGTTCTATGGGTCAAACATGGTCAGCTAGTCAATATCGTAACACCGGTTACTTTGGATTTGTTCGGTAATAGAAACAAAATTTTAATTAAAAAAATGGGTGGTGTTATTGTTACACGCTTTAGGAGATAGCACTAAGGATGAAAATCGAGTCGTGTTTGGGTTGACTTATTCGGATTCATAGGTTGACGGATTAGTATAACCTTATTCAAACATGAACCGTTTATTAATCATGTCAAGAAACTCAACTTTAACCCAGATCTGCATAACACGTGTAACTCGTTTATTACTTGTTTAACATGTTTAAGTAAATAGATTAAGCGGTGAAAAAAATTGATGGCTTTTGATTCAATTAGTTTAACTCAAAAAATGAAACAATGACTAAAAAAATATTAAATTGACTTATAAATAATTATCCAGCATAAAATCCAAATCCTAAGTTATATACTCACTCCGTCTCAAAATTACAGTCCACCTTTCATTTTTCAGATGCCTCAAAAAAATGTTCACTTTCATTTTTAAGTAAAAATTGGAGAATATATTAAGGGAATATTCTCTTTGAGTGGATGAGATTTATAGTGGCCTCATTTTTATTAAACTTTGCGATTTCTCTCTCATGAAAATAATTTTGAGACGGGGGAGTATATTTTAGCTGTTATTGTTTGATATATACTTAAGTGGGTTCATGGATTGACCTATTTAATACTTACTCAACCTAAGCACGACCCGTTTATTAAATGGGTTAGATGGCTTGATCTGTTTTTTACCAAAACTTTTTTACCTTTGTGACGGATCCGTGTCGTTTATCGTGTCATGTTGAGAATTTCCGCCCCTAGATGCTTGCATCCCTTTACCTCGCTTTTATCACTCAGTTGATAATGTAAGACAGTTTTTTTTTTTTATCGTTTTATGTTCTGTATTTTATGTCTTTTAATACTTTTAACTTATCAAATTTTATATTTTATGTTTTGTACTTTCAGTTATGTAGTTTTATAATAAAAAAACATTAGAAAATAAAAATGAAAAATAATAATAAGAGGTTGCCATAATCTATTTAAGGGGGTATGAATAACCAATCTTTATAAAAGATATAGTCGAAAAATGGTGATTGTCGTGGAAGCGATTGTGATTTATTACGTCGTAATTAACGATGTGTTTAATCTGGTTTAACTAGTAGTTGATAAACTTAATAAGTATGATATAGACAAAGTTTAAATAAAATCCATATGGCATACTAGTGTTTTATGAAATTGCAAATCGCAAAGAAATGTAATAGACTTATGTTTAACTTCAGTATTTCACTTTAAGTTAATCATCGGTATAGAGGAAAAAAAAAATCTTTCTAATGTTAAACAATTTATAGATTTCTTTTTTTTTTTAGAACGATTAAACAATTTATAGATTACCAAGTTACACATTAACAATGAGCAAATTTCTTAAATAGCTCAAGAGTTGAAGGGTAGTTAACAACGGAGTATCTAATTTAGAAAAAAAATCAACTTCAAAAAATAAAAAAATGGTATTTGGCGGAACCATCTCAAGTCCGTGTACCTTTTTGGTACCGAGCCCCCCACCCAACAAGGAAGGCATATCCCGGTAAATTACCTAGGCAACACTGGCTGACCAAGTTGGAGTCCAGATTCGAACCCCCGCCATTAAGCTTTGACTTGGTCAACTTTTTTATGTTTAACTTCAAAAAATAGATCAAGACGATTGGACGACTCCAAAAAAATTGACACGTGTCATGTAATTTTATTCTTAATAAATATATGGGCAAATGAACGACTCCACTAGAATTTTTATAAGTGTCACATATTTTATTAATAAAGTACATGTGGTGCAAAATTCTAGTAGAATTGCCCAGTCACCTTGATCTGTTTTGATAAGTTGATAACCTATTTCTCCAAGGATATGTTTGTTCAGGCTGTCAAATTCCAATAACTTCCAAAAACTATGCGACCTAATTTACGTTTAACTATAAGATCTCGACAACACATAAATGCCTTAAAATCAAACAGTTTAAAAGAGGAAAAAGATAGTCATATCACAAACCATTATATATGCAAACTCCTAAGCGCTTTTGAGTTTGGTGCAACTCTTAGGGTATGTTTGGTAAAAGTAGCAGTGAGCAGGAGCAGTCAGCTGTGAGCAGTAGCTACAGCTCACAACTTCTTAAAGAAGCATTGAAAAAATGAGCATTTCTGACAAATAGCAAAGCTCCGTTCCTTTACCAAACGAACAATAAAAATCAAAAAGTTCATTGTTATCACTCATCGTCCCAAAAAGCTCCGCGCCAAACATAGCCTATTCGTAATATGTGTTGATTTCTTCGTGAGGAACTAAAAAAGAGAAACAAAAGATTTTACATGTCTTTGGTAGATCGGGCATGTTTCTTTTTTTCTTTTAGTGAAGGGATTAGCCACACTAACCATTTTATATTATTACTTTTGATATGAGGCCCATAAAAATCCTTTAATAGGTCTATATCCACAAGAGATAAAAACTCACCTCCCCCCATTAAGAGGCTTAGATAGAAGTGGGACTCACATAACTCTTAGCTAAGAAAAAAAGTAAACAGCCCCATGTTTTAGTGTAAAAGATATCAAAGAAATATGTTCATTTGCGTGTAACAAAAATGCAATATATCTTTGTGGGTAAAACCTTTCCGACATCGCAACAAAAGGAAAATTTTGGATAACCTAATTTGATTAAAAAAAAAAAAAAAAATAAAAAAAAATAAAAAAATAAAAAGATAAATACCCTAAAATGAATTTAGAAATAAGTTGGATATGGTTTTATATGCGATTTCTCCTTTATGAAATTAAATTATGTAAACAATTTTTACATAAATAAAGAAAACACACTTTCTCCAACCATAACTTTCAAAAAAAACTTTAAATTCAAAAGAAAAAAGAGTATTTATTTTATCAACATTCTTCCCAAAAAAAATGTGTTTTCCACATACCATATCTTAATTTCAAATCATTTTATACTAAATTTATTTGCCTTCAATTAATAATATCATGTATCTATATTAATTATGTTTATATTGCGTTATTTTATGATTTGAATGATAAATAGTGATCCTGTTAGAATTTAATAATTATGACTATCATAAATAATTACTAATAACGAGTAGCACATAATTGCGGAAGCATAGGATCACGTATAACAAATAATAGTTAACTAAAACATAAATAGAAAACGTACCGCATGCAATTCTTGATTGAAGGAAGAACTAGTGATGAACCCAATTAGAGTTTATGTAGATCTATGAATAACCCCTTACCTTTTTGTTTTTCGATCTCTTGATAATTACTATAGTGAGTAATTACCTCGTTCTTGTACACACAAACTACTAACGAATTAAAGGTTGATGCAAGTAAACAAAACACTAAATTTTGTCTTTATGAAAAAATCGATCCAAACCCTTTGGGGTGTTTGGCCGATCGGTTTGGAACAAGGAGAAGAGAAAGAAAACCAATTTAGGGTTATGAGTACAAGAGGTGAAAAACAAATAACCTTGGGTTTCTTTATATACTAATTGAAAAACTTTAGGAGCAAGTTAGGGCAAGGGGAAACACCCTTGGGTTTGTGTTCGACCGGCCTAGAACCCAAAGAGGTCCTTCCGGATCTTTCTTGCCTCATATTTTCAATCTAGTCCTTCACGTTTGCATTTAACGATAGTTAGTCCATACGGTTAATAACTAACGACCGTTATGTCCATTTAGTGTTTAAATAATAAATATATATAACATTTAATATTTATTATTATACTTTAATTCTCGTTTGTAATGTGTGCAATCCCGAGGTCTCGTGTTCGATTCTAGACATTTACATATTAATAAATAACCATTATTCCAATAGCTCCCACTTGATTATATATTAATAGTAAAATGACATTGGTCGGCGTCTTGCAACACTCCAATGCCCCTAGTTCAAACCGAGCTGAGTTTCCTGGAAAACTCTTAACGATTCATCGTTATTATTATCCTTTTGTTTCTAATACTCTGATTAATAAAGAAATGAATCTTTATTAAATTTCAGTTTCTCGTATATCAATGATTGAACAAAATTACCAAAACATCTGAACGTATTCCAGATAGACTTTGGGCGTGGCTGGTGTGTTCGTAGACAACCAAATATATCGTCCGAGGATAGCACCGGTAAATATGTATCCCCGGGTCGTAATCCCAACGAAGGCTAAGACTTGGTTCGTTGGTTCGTGTTCGCGATTCGTGAAGTGAATCGTTCGTGCAGGCTAAGGGAACCCTAACTTTCTACAAATAAAAGCACGCAAAACAAGTAAACACGTAAAGCACGGAAAAACACGTAAAATACGGAAATTAAAAACCTAAACGTAAAACGGGATCGAATCCTAAATTCCCGAGCTATTCTCGGGAAAAACTAGGTCAACTAGGGAAAACTTAAGTCCTAAAAGTAAATTCTAAATTCTAAAGGGTTTAAAACGTAAATTTAAACTTTATATATATTTAAAATACTTTTTATTACTTTTTATTTATTTATTTATTACTTAAAATTACTTTTAATTACTAAAATAGAAATTTAACTAAGAAAAATGGAAAAATAATTTTGAAAATTTTAAGATATCCTAAAAGTAATTTAAAAACTAGAAAATATATTTTTTTTGGTTTTTTATATATTTATTATTAATTAAAAACTAATTATTAATTAATATTAATTACTAAAAATACTAAATAAATAGAAAATAAGTTGGAAAAATACAATTTATTTTTCTAAAATTATAAATTAACTAAAAAGTAATTTTAAAACTGAAAAACTATTTTTTTGGATTTTTATTTAATTATTATTAATTAAAAGTAATTAAAAGTTGATTAAAAACTAAAATTAATTAAAATAAATAGTAAAAGAACTTAGAAAAATCTAATTTTTTTAGGATAATTCTAAAATAATTTTAAGAGCTTATTAAAATTAAGAAAAACAGATTTTGAACACTGAATAAGCAGTTTGGGCAATAAGCAGTTTGGATAAATAAGCACTTAATAAGCAAATGATGAGCAATTGGCACCAAATCTTAACAGGACCTAAAGAACACTTGAATAAGCAGTTATGAGCACAAACAACACAGAAAAGCACACACAATAAGCAAATAAGCACTTATTCAGTTAGCACCCAAAACAGTTTAATACACCCACTTAACAGCTTATTTTTAAGCACTAAATAAGCTCTAATCTTAAAACTAAGGAGAAACAGATAAAGTCTACCTAGGATAGTGTCTAAAAACCTAAAAAGCCCTAAATTTTATGCACTAATTAAGTCTTAATTAAGCCTAAGAAAAGTTACTGTAGCTGCTGAACTTATGAAGAACATAGTTGGGACAAGGTTAAAGATCTAATTTCAGCAACTAAATGATATGGGATTTGTTTGATATGGATTATCTGTAATATATGCTAGGTTAACTATCCACAGAAATCAAATTTGAACCTAATTAACACCCTATGATCTACTAATTTGAGCCTACAAACAGCCTATAAGAACTAGTTCTAAGCAGATATTGACTTTTTGATATGCACCTAGGTTTGACTTATGTGAATTTTAATTGCTCATATTTACTTAACTATGATTATTGAAGATGTTTAAGTACTAAATTAATGAACTCTAACACAAATGCTATGAATTGGAACACCTAACAGCAACAGCTTAACAATTATGCAGGCAGATTTTAGATTAAAGGGAATTTTTGACTTTTTGCTTTAAAGTATGCTATATTATGATTTATCTAGTGCTAATATACCCTAAGGAAAATGTCTAAGCAAAAATCTAAGCCTAGTAACAGCTACAATCACCCAAAGCAGCTACTACCAAACAGTCCCTTAAAGTCTGTTTACGCTAAGTTTCTAAGCTAGGAGCTTCTAGATTTAAAACAGCTAAATGAGACCAATTACTAAGCTAATATGAAACCTAGATAAGCACTAAAATGTAGGGAATCACCACTAATACTATGAAATACAATAATACTAAATTTAGGCAGTTTAATGCTTAAAGTTTTGTGAATGCAGAAGATTAAATACTACAACCTTGTAAACCTAATATAAGTAACTAGGAAAGAACTAAGGTGCTATAAACTAGTGCTTAATACTACTAAAAGCTAGGAAAAACTACTTATAAGCTAAAAGGAACCAAAGGACTTACTAGAATCACCTCTGACTCAATGAGAGGTTTTCCACAGAAGCCTGTCTTTGTGACAGGCCAAGACTTCCTTAGCTCCTTCTTGACTTATCACTTCAAGGCTTCAATAAGCTAGAGCTTATTAACTTCTTCTTTCTTTCTTTCTTTTTTTTTATATATATATGGAAAGGCAGTATAGGTGAGATAACTTATATTGAGCTAGTAGAAAAAAATCTTACATTAGAATAAGCAGAAAGTAAAAAGGTAGATAAAAATATAAGAATGAGAATAAGCTATTGAAGCTAAAAAAGCTTTAACAGAAAAACTAAGTTTTTATTGAAACTACTGAAATGCTGAGACAGAAGAATTGAATACAAAAAGGATTTTTGAAACTTAACAAGAGGAATAAACGCTAGGTTCTATGCCTAGAGTCTACACGTTACAGATGAGGACAGGGGTCCTATTTATAGCCTTTCAAGGTCGGTTATGAAGCTCCCAGAAGCCTTATCTTCTTCTCCAATCCATATCCCACTAGAATAATCCTGAGTTTCTTCATTCCTTTATCCATTCGAGTCTTCCAGGCCTTTCTTATGCTTTAACTTGTCCACGTAGGCATCCTGACCCTTCCTGACATCTTCTGACAGCTTCTAGAGGAAATATGATTAGGTAATTATGAGTAATTCGGGGTAATTTTGGTGGGTGGTGATTTAGGGTTCTAGGTACAGTAAAAGGTTCTGGGTTGGGGTGAATTTGGGGGGCGCGTGTTTTGAAAGGTAATAAATATGAGGGTCGGGTTGTGGGTGTTGACCGGGTTAGGGGGGTTTTGGGCTTTGGGTTTTTGGGCCAGGTGGGTAAGGATTTGGATTGGGTTATTAATTAGGTTTATAAGTATTTGGTTATTGGTATAGATAATTATGGGGACTAGTTTGTAAATTCTGAAATTAGAGGGACTGGTTTTGTAATATTTTCAAACTTTATTCAGGGACCACTATTGAATATTCTTGAATATAGAAGGGGCCTTGGTTGTCTTTTCTCCAAAATATTCTTCCAGGGACTAAATTTGCCAACTCTTTAATTTCCAGGGACCATTCTTGTAATTTTGTGAAGACTTCTTCTAGGGACTATTCTTGAAACTTTAGAATCTTCAGGGACTTCTCTTGACCATTTTGAGCTTAATTTCAATTCCCGGCTATAAATATTTGCTCTTTTCATTCCCGTGCTCGTTTTTCGTGATTTTGTCTCGGTTTTTGTCGTTTTCTCATATTTTCTTACCTGCATGAATAAGAACACAAAAACACATATATTTGGCATTTATTTGCGGGTTTTAGGTCTTTTGGGTCTTAATTTGGTAAAGAAAAGGTATGTGTTTAAGCACATACCAAAATCCCCCAGACTAAGAGATTGCCGTGTCCTCACGCAATGTTATGAGCTCACACCTTTGAAATTAAAATCCCTCATCTCTTTTTACTAACTTTGAAAGTAGCAAAACGTTCAAAAGAGACTACTAAATCTTAAATTCCAAAAATGCCCCG
>LBNU01000946.1:110738-156559 GCA_014162995.1 Artemisia annua | reverse complement strand
GCACAATTACGTTTCCAGTGCCCCACTTGATGACAATGGTTACAAGCCTGTTCTTTCTTCATTGGAGGATTCGCCTTAGGCTTCTTGGGTTGGTTTTGATTCACCTTTGGATTTGGTTGATAAGCCAGAACCTGCTTGCTTTTGTCAGCCTTACCCTTACCCTTGTTCACATGCGATTTTTTCTGGATCCTACCCCCTTGAATAGCCAACACTTGCGGGGTAGGTGCCTTGCCCTTATTAGGTAGATGCCTCTCATAGTCAACAAGCAATGCGAGTATGTAGCCCCCGCATTTTTTTTTCAAATAATTAAAGTATTGTAAACTAAATCGTGTAGTTTCACATGATATGTCAAACAAATTTTGAATCACACATCTAGTTATCGTTTTTGCGAGTTATTTATATTTTTTTTATATATATATACGTATATATATTTATATATACATATACGTACCCATTATTACTAATTTCTAAAATGACAACTAATGAGGAGATTGTAGCACCTTATGTCAAATGGCTCACTTGCGTACTCATGACTAAACATAAATATCGGGACACCCAAACCCGACAAATCTAATGGACTCGAACCCATTTACACGCCTACCTTAATCCATGGCACATGACCACTCTTTAAAAAACTAAAGCAATTAACACTAAACTAATTATGAAAATTTATTTTGGACCATGTTGCACCAAGCCAAATCCAAACCCCCTTGCGTCTAATGCCAAAAGCCAAATGGAGTGATATTTTTTTTCTTTCTTTCTGTTGCGTGAAGAGGAACACAAAGCCACCCTAGGCACTCCCCTAAGTAATAAACAAATTCCTAAACTATACCCTTTGACCATGGACTCCAAGAACCCTTGGATATTATGTCTCTTGTTCCCACATTAGATTTGACAAAACCTTGCATGCCACCCCTTTTCCTAGCCGAACATGTGCATGCTGGAAACCCATCTTTTCTATCTTGATGAAAACTATGGGAAGTACATATATAATAAGCTAAAAACCATACCTTGCTTGCCTACTTAAATCTAACCCATTCTCATTCTCATAAACTCACAAAACAACTAAGATTTAAACAAACACACATACCTTTGAGTCGCTAGGTTCTGTCGAGAAGAGAGGGAAGGAAAACAAGCACTTCGGGTTTTAAGTTCGCTATTCGAGTTGGGTTTTGGAAGGAGAGCTAAGGTCGGGTTCCGTTCATCCTCGTTCATACGTAACTCCGTACCTCGTCACCACCATCCTTGGTGTTGTAAGTCTCACGAACCTATTTCAATACATAGAGTAGTATTCGAGTCTCGTTAATTAGTCACTTTGAAATATTCACGACATGTTTTGAGCCTGCTAGGCTCGTTTTGTTACACGCATGTCACGCGTACACTAGAAACATAAACAACTTAATACCTTGTGTGGCGACATAGAGTTTACTTGACATTTATAAATCTTTCAGTGAACAAGTGAGAATTTGTTGCATTTGTTTCAAAACCTCCCTACACCAAAACTAATGTTCAACTAGGAACTACTTATAATGTAACACTAGTACAACTAAAGGTTCTAGCTCTAGTAGACTAGCATACGATGACCATATATATGTATAACGGGACTTGTAGAACTCGTCTTCAAACGACATGTGACCCACTTTAGACCTTGCGAGGCCAAGCAGCCCAACCCATAAACCGAGTGCTCACTTATAAGTGTACCCATGTTAAAAATACTTTTGGTAACGTAAACTATGCCTATTTGAAACCTACACGAATCGTGTTAACAACTTTGGTCACGTTTGGAATTTAAGGTCGCGAAGCTCTATTCATGTCGAAGTTGTGATAGCACTCATTTTAGTCACAAACTAAGTAACCTAACTGCTTGTTGGAGGCCTTCAAAACCGGTGGAGAAGAAAGGAAAAACACGACCCATGCATGCATATCACTGTGAGGTTATAACCAAATTTACGTAATGAGATTCACCTTAAAACTAATTAATTTATAAAACATAACACACAAGAGTCTTGTGGCTCGCTGGTTGTGTCACTTGATTTCGAGCGAGAGGTCGGGGGTTCAAACCCTCCACTCGTACTTTTCTTTTCTTCCTTTTTTTTTTGACATTTATTCTTTTTTTTAACCATTTTACACATCTAGCCCTTGAACTACTGGAACTAGTCAACATTTCTATTAACAAGTTATACTAATAAAGTTAATTAGTTAAACTTTAATTATGTAAACAATAAGATATTTTGTGACGATAAACTTATCATGGAAATTAAGTATTTACGAATGGGTTATGCCCGATTTTTTGTCAATTCCTATAACTAGTCTATTTTCACCAAATCGTGAAACTAAATAATATACTATTAACTATAGAAAAGATGTTATAGACGTTTTCTAACTTATCACCCATTAACTTTAAAGATATATAAACACATTTATAATTTTTGTAACATTATAAATTTAAATACTTAATTTATAGCAACTATTATTATTGGATCAACAACATATAACCTTTCACGAATTTCCTCTTTGTCAATACCCATGTATTAAGCCTCACGGTTATTCCCGGACCAAAGACTCATCCGTCTCGAATACTTTTGTATATATATCTACTTGTCCACTTTGTCCAAGAACCAATACCTTCAAACACTTTGAAATGATTAAACGTAAACTCCGCCACACAAGCGACATTAAACACGACCACTTGAGAACACTTAAATTTATTTAAACACTTTGAGTCATGAGTACACCAAACTGTGAACTAAGAATTGCCATAATGACATAGGTCGCGTGCCGGTGTCACCCACTATTACTACACGGATTATTGTTTCTGACAACTTATTTCCGAGGTGAGTTCATAGTCCCACATTTATTATGGTTTTCAAATCCCGTGGGGAGATACATGCTATAAAACTGAACACAAGTTTAGAGTAACTCGACAACTGTCTTCCCCGAGCAGTGCATGTTCCAATTTTGCACAAAACCAGCAAAGTCCTTGTTAAGGGATCTGTTGATTAAGTGAACTTGAACATTGTCAGGGTAAACAAATCCGACTCTGTAAAGTTGATCAAATAATTCTCTCATCTCATTTACATAGTCTTCAACTGGCTTTCCATCAGCATGCTTGCAGCTGTGCAGTTTGTCAAGAGACTCATACAGTTCAACTGCAGGAGTTTTCTCGTAACGCTTCTTGAGCTCATCTATCATGTCGAACGGAAAATAAGCTCAAACTTCTTTTTCATTATAGGTTCCATACTTTGAAGCATCAAACAACCGACTTCATTGTACTTAGCAATTTCGACTCTCCATTCAGCCTTTTGTTCATCAGTAACATCGTTACCTGTAGGCTCCTCAGGACAAGGGGTCTGCAAATAATTGAGCTTACCGGTCGCTCTCAAGACAATTCTGAGCGAAAGGTGCCAATCATTGAAGTTTTTCCCAGTCAATTTAGCTCTTTCAAGATGGTTCTTGAAAGCATCAAACACGGAGTTTTCGGATTGAGCCATTTCTACAGAAAGAAAAAGTTCAAACATTAGTATTTTCGATAAGAAAATATTTTCAAGTAAACATAATACCCATGGAAATATTCATATAACCATCTTAGTTTCTTTAAAATCTAGGATCCAACTTTTCATAATTTTACTACGTCAGTTGATCTGCCATATAGTGAATCTTTATAAAAGATGGTAATCTGTCGAACAATAATTGGCAAACAAGTTTTCCAATTCCTAGAAAATTTATGGGATTTACTTCAAGTTGATTCATCAACTTGCCGTGTAAGAATGTTTCATCCCATCTCATGCCGTAAGCTCTAGGTCTCACGCATCAACTTACTTAAGTCGACTAACTTAGAGACTGCAAATTAACCATGTGAGGTCTCACGCTCACTCGGAAATTTGCCTTGTCCTTGATCTTTGGCCTAGGTCTCACGCATACCAAAGAAAAATTCCAAGTGTCCCTTATAGTTAGATGGCATGTGACTTAAATTTTAGGGTATTTAGTTTTTGATGTGTCAAAAACATGTATAAAGATGCATGCACTCATCTTTATGACATAAAATTTTACAAAAATTTTTTTATAAATCCAATTCATTAACGCGAGCATGATCATCAAAGTTTTAATTGAGGCGTTGAGAAACTTACAACATTGCCTTAAGGTGCTTCGTACAATAATGTTTCAAGATGACACACAGGCGAGCGTAGAGACAGAATGGAGTCTCTCTAAGGTCACAATTTAATGCGAAACCAACTTATACCTCACTTTACAGTGTGCCATTGAGCCTTGAAAGGCATCAAAGTACAGTCGCACCAATCAATTAAACGTTTATGAAAGCTCAAACCTTGGTTTCACCATTATTAGTCCAATTAATTTTTCTTTTGAAAACTACCCTTGTTATTGCTTACAATTTAATAAACACATAACACGTAACAAGTAATTTTAAAAGAAAACACATAACCAACTAATAAATAAATAAGACGGTGAAAACACATAGCCGCATGCAAGCTTAATTAGATAAAACCCTAATTAAAATAATTCTAGGTTTATAATGCGTATAATCAATCAAAGCTTTCACTTTGCACAAGTGAGCCACATCCATCGAAACTTCGATTGCGTAAGCTATGATCGATTAGTACACCACATAACAAGCAAATTGATTTTAATTATAATTGGAGTCTTCCCCAATTTTAGATCTATCTAATTATTATGTGAAACAAATACTTGCATATAATAAATAATCTATGACTAACATGCATGTTTCGTCATGGATTCATGCATAACAATTACCATATAGCACATCAATATGTAACAAACCTAGGGTTTCTATCCAATTTTATTAATCAAATTAATCAAAACACAAAACCCTAAAACATGTTACAAACCTAGGGTTTCTAATTAATTACTAATTAAATTAATTAATTTAAACCACAAACCCTAATTAGGGCTTATGGATAAATCGTCCCCCCCCCTAAAATTAGGGTTAGGGTTTAATTTTTCTTTAAAAAAATTAAAGAAAAACCCTAGAAAACAATAACATGGTATCTAAAACAATCAAGATACGTTCTTTATTGGTTTTAGTAAGCAATTACATGTTATACATGGCTCGTGATGCCACTGTTAGAATTTAATAATTATGACTATCATAAATAATTACTAATAACGAGTAGCACATAATTGCAGAAGCGTAGGATCACGTATAACAAATAATAGTTAACTAAAATATAAATAGAAAACGTACCGTATGCAATTCTTGATTGAAGGAAGAACTAGTGATGAACCCAATTAGGGTTTATGTAGATCTATGAATAACCCCTTACCTTTTTGTTATTCGATCTCTTGATAATTACTATAGTGAGTAATTACCTCGTTCTTGTACACACTAACTACTAACGAATTAAAGGTTGATGCAAGTAAACAAAACACTAAATTTTGTCTTTATGAAAAAATCGATCCAAAACCTTTGGGGTGTTTGGCCGATCGGTTTGGAACAAGGAGAAGAGAAAGAAAACCAATTTAGGGTTATGAGTACAAGAGGTGAAAAACTAATAACCTTGGGTTTCTTTATATACTAATTGAAAAACTTTAGGAGCAAGTTAGGGCAAGGGGAAACCCCCTTGGGTTTGTGTTCGACCGGCCTAGGACCCAAAGAGGTCCTTCCGGATCTTTCTTACCTCCTATTTTCAATCTAGTCCTTCACGTTTGCATTTAACGATAGTTAGTCCATACGGTTAATAACTAACGACCGTTATGTCCATTTAGTATTTAAATAATAAATATATATAACATTTAATATTTATTATACTTTAATTCTCATTTGTAATGTGTGCAATCCCGAGGTCTCGTGTTCGATTCTAGACATTTACATATTAATAAATAACCATTATTCCAACAGATCCTTCAAAATATGTACTGTAGTATTTTTAACAATGCTTAAAAAAAATTCAAATTTGGAACATAGT
Organism: Artemisia annua; assembly: GCA_014162995.1. NCBI lineage: Eukaryota > Viridiplantae > Streptophyta > Magnoliopsida > Asterales > Asteraceae > Artemisia > Artemisia annua. The sequence goes on along the minus strand of LBNU01000946.1, from coordinate 150,617 downwards.
TGAAGATAACGTTGTGCCCTTCATTCTTCAAATATGAAAAAATATATGTTGTTTAAAGATCATTGTACGCAAATTGTTGTTTTAACAACCCACGTTTATGACAGGGTTTGTACGCAAAGTGTTGGTAGGTTGCGATTATTATTATATGAAATGCACCATTTAAGCAAGCCATTTGAAATTCGTATTTATAAATAAACCACATGCGACATTATTTTATAGCATTTTGATTGGTGCTTCATTCAATATGTCAAGTGACATTATTTTATAGCAATTTAACTGGTGCTTTGATCAATATGTCAATTGTACGTATTATAAAAGTTAAATCGATATGGGGTTTGTTAGCGGGACACCTTATCAAAAAAATTGTCGGTTAAGTATGACGGGCTTGGTTTAATTAAAACTTGCATAAACATCTCTCATCTTTATACGGGACAAAAACGGATGTATGATGAGTGGAGTGAATGAAAATGAGAGGAGAGAAAAATGTAAAGTGGCGTTGAGGTGACGGTAAGTGGCTCACCCATCACTGCTTTCAGGCTAATAACAAATTTTGTTTGATCTCAATTCAAATAACGTCATTAGCTACAACCGACGTATATAGTATAATCGTATAAATAGTTAAATACGACCATTGGACTTTTTTTTAAATAAATAATCGAGAAAAGGAAATAACGTGAAACATGATGCTTAGTTATATGACTTTTGCATACTAATAAATAATAATTAGGGATAATAACAAAAAAGTGTATTTAAATTGTTCATTTGTTTTGGTCTGCGTAGGTTTTTTTTTTTTTTTTTTTTTTTTTTTTTTTTTTTTTTTTTAAAATTACCTTTTTTATTTTGTAAAAGAAATTTAGAAGAAGAAACTAGAGATGGCAACGGGGCCGGGTATGCGGGGAATGGTTGATACCATCCCCATCCCCAAAGTTAGATAGTTATCCCCATCCCCGTCCCCATCCCCATCGGGGGTCACAATTGCATCCCCATCCCCATCCCCATCCCAATGGGGAACGGGGATCCCCAATGGGGAATCGGGGATTTTTCCTTATTACAGAATTGACATTTTTTATAGATTTCAANTTTAACAGATACCTTTTATATTTTGTAAAAGAAATTTAGAAGAAGAAACTAGAGATGGCAACGGGGCCGGGTATGCGGGGAATGGTTGATACCATCCCCATCCCCAAAGTTAGATAGTTATCCCCATCCCCGTCCCCATCCCCATCGGGGGTCACAATTGCATCCCCATCCCCATCCCCATCCCAATGGGGAACGGGGATCCCCAATGGGGAATCGGGGATTTTTCCCCATTACAGAATTGACATTTTTAATAGATTTCAAATGGTGCAACCATACTAAAATCAAACAAAATTCGTTCATTAGATTAAGTTCAAGCATTCGACAAAACATAGTAAAGAGTACGACTTATCGTAAGTACAAAAACGACTACAATTGGAAACAAAAACGCAAACTAATCTAACATGAAAAGGTACAACGACCATTAACAAGAGTATACTAGCGAATAATTGAGAAGATTTTTAATATTCTATACATATATAATTATATTCATGTATAAAAGATATTCGGGGACGGGTTCGGGGACCCGAGGGAATTACCATCCCCGCCTTCATACCCACTTTTGAGTAATGGGGATTCCCCATCCCCATCCCCATACCCGGTCAACTCGGAGATTCCCCGGTCAAATCGGGATCGGGTATCGGATTCTCCGTCGGATTCGGATTTTTTTGCCATCTCTAGAAGAAACTCAAAACGTAATAAAGAAACTTGTAATACAAAAAGCATGAAACATGATGTATACGTGATGAGATAAAACATGCAAGAAGACATCCGCGTCAGATTTGCGTATGAGTATGTATGTGAAGAAACAATTTCCTCGTGCGCACCCCACTCCACCTACTCACTTTAAATATCCGGTAACCAGTCACCATCCAATCCATTGACCGTACTTTAATTCCCACAATTTAGGCTACCTTTCACCACCTTTCTTTTTCATTTCTTTTTTGGTCTACCTTTTATTTGGAAGAATATACAATTACATATCCTTATGATCACCAGGTTTACGTTTCCTTTCTTTTTCATTTCTTTATTGGTTTGGGAGCCAAACGCACGTTACTTAGGGGTCTTTGGGATTGCTTATCAGGTTTAGGAACGTTTTCAAAAAGTAACTCCCCACCTACAGCCTGAAAACCACGTTTTGAAGGATGAAAAGCCAGTTTGCAAATGCACACCCAAACATTTCAAAATGATTATTTGCGGTTTGCAAATGAAAGAAGCGGATAAGTGGGTTGCAAACGCAATCCCAAACACCCTCTTAGTTGTTGCAACATTTCAAGTGATTAGTATATGTATATATATTCTTCTAAACAAAGGGTCCACATATATGTATGAGATAAGCTAGGAGTTTTAGAGATAATCAGCTAGTTTACTCAATCTACTTAACCTATTACATTCAAGAATATGAAAAATGATGCAATGCCAAAAATTTAAACATATTAATACGATTAAAATGGTTAGGTACGTTGTCAATTTTGTCTGCCATGAGGCTCAAAGACACTAGATCTATTTTTAGTAAAGTAACTATTTATCTTTACCATATATAAAACTTAAAATTTAATATTACTTGACTAATTACCATATACACACCTATTACCATATATTGATCAAATACACCAACTTATATTCAAACTAGCTATGCATATTCATTAGTGGAATACAATAAATCACAATAAAATAAACGTTAATATTTCTTATGTGAAAATTAACATTTTGGTCCGTTAGTGAATATGTTCAAATTTTCGAGTAAGTCAACGTACTTGTAAAATTATAATTATGGCACAGGGCCTCCGAAAGACGGCCCTGAGTAAGGATCACACCAGAACCACAAGCTCGTAAGTATAATTATTTGACGTTATATACCGTCGCTATGCCCGGAAATTTGTCTAGTTGTATTAAAGTCCATTAAAGATCGGTTTAGTGTCTTTGATATTCAAAGTAAATTGATTTGCACATTTTCAAAATTGATTGAGATACACTATTTATGCATTAAATACTTGTACAGTATTAACATTGTGCTTTGTATAGTGTTTTTTAAAAGATATAAATATTATAAAAAAAATTAATGCAATGAATTCGTAAAAATTTCGAATGATAAATATATGAAATATATATTAATTAATAAGGAGAGATAACTTGTGTCAGTAGAGTGAAAACATTAATTAATTTCGTAATACTTTGCAATTATACTGCTCCCAGTGGGAGCGTGAGTGTTCGTTTTTTCATCACGCATGCGTGAAGCCCCATTGGGGTGCGTTTGGGTGCTGCGTGAGACCAAGTAAAACACATGTATTCGATAACCTCCTTACCAAATAGGAGAGTATACATATGTGGCCTTTTGAATATTTTTATTATTTATAATTTGGTTTGTGAGTGTTTGTTTAGTGAAGTATATTGGGTTTATATACACGGAGGTCACTAAAGTTTCACCAAAATTTGCCCTAAGGAAACAAAGTTTCATTTTGTGCTTCTAGGTTACTAATGTAATCGGGTTTATTAATTTGGTCATCATACTTATAAACTTGCGACAATAGGGTCATTTTGTGGAAGGGTTACCGGTTGTTTACCCTTCACCCATGCCAACTTGTCATCCACCTCAGCAACTCGTCCTCCACGTTGGATTTCCACTATCTTTGACAAATAAGGTTATGGTACACGGAGGTCACTAAAGTTTCACTAAAATTTTCCCTAAGGAAACAAAGTTTCATTTTTGTGCTTCTAGGTTACTAATGTAAACGGGTTTATTAATTTGGTCATCATACTTATAAACTTGCGACACTAGGGTCATTTTGTGGAAGGGTTGCTGGATTGAGTTTAATCTTTTAATTAATTAATACCATGTTGATTAATGCAAAAATGGTATCAACAATCACAATCACAAGGACACCAAGAATCGCTCCTAAAGATTGTCCCCAAATAAATGCAACCAAACATACAAAGAAAGAAAGATTGTCCCCTTTAAAGGTTGAAATCAACTCACTACAAAAGTCACTCAACACTTAACAATGATAGGATCAAATAATGAGATCGAAGATAATCAGAAAAGGGCTATCCTTAGATTTAAAAATTTCATATTTACTCAAACATGCTTTAAAAACATTGTACATTATGCATTTTATATATGAGTGTACTTTGGTATATATAAAATTAATTATAAAAGTAAGGGGAGATATGAAATTCGTGCATTACAAAATACAAAATACAGAGAGAATGAGATATAAGAAAAGAAAGGCGAATTAGATAATGAAACCCTAATGTCAAACTTTTCCTTATATAGCCAGAAATTCCTTTAAGGCCCCTGCACTTATAGAACCTTTAAAGCGTGAAATGCAGATTCAAGACTTTTACACCCTAACACTGCTTTCTGTGTGTTGCTGTGTGTGAGCAAATCCTTTAATTGCCAAGCTATGCCTACAGAAACAATGTAATCCTCATAAAAACTACTTTTAGCATCAGAACTCTTCTTCCCACTGGTCCGCTTAGATTTTCCCGAATCTTTTGTAGCATGTTTGGCTGGCTTTTCTCTTCTTTCCTGAGGAACCTCCCTCACTTGTACTTGTTTTTCCTTATTATCCGATAAACCGGTACATCTTGTGACAAGTGCCATGCATTCTTGGCGAAGAGCACCAGCAGCTTCAGGATGAACAGTTGCAACAATGTTGCAAACAGATGCTTGAGCATGACCCGAATTGGCAGAAGAAAATAAGCACACAAGTTTTTTATTAGTCAACTCATCCTTAAGGGCAGCTTTAACCAGATATTATAATAAGAGAGGGGTCAATTTTTTTGATTAAACAATGGTAACATAAAGACCCGGTAACATTTACATTAGTAACATAAAGACCCGGTAACATTTACATTAGTAACCTAAAAGCACAAAATGAAACTTTGTTTCCTTAGGGCAAATTTTCGTGAAACTTTAGTGACCTCCGTGTACCATAACCCAAGTATATTTGTATAAAAGTTGGTATTTTAATAAAAGAGAGAGTGGTGACTATTGGAGGTAAAAACAAGAGGGAGTGAGGGGAGAGAGAAAAATGATGTGGCAATTAAGTGAAAGGTGAAGTGATGTGACTATTGGCAGTAGTCTTAATTCACAATACATCATATTTTTTTTCTTGTTTTGTATGTTATAAAATGCAAAATCTTTCGTTATGAATATATTACGATATCTTATGAATTTGTAAAAAAAAAACTTTAACAAAAATTAACAAAATTGACATCAAATTAAAGAGGATCAAAAACAATGTTTATTGGTATCATTTGTTTGATAAAAATTTCTTAATGTTACATATACATGAGATTAAAAGATGACGATTGTCTAATTTGTATGAAATATAGTGTTTTCTGTAGTAAAATGACACAAGTGATAATTCACATTTTAAGTTAGGACAATCTCGTCATATATATATATATATATATATATATATATATATATATATATATATATATATATATATATATATATATATATATATATATATATATATATCTTTAATGTGTCACTAAACTTGCTAAATTCGTCAATTGTGTGTAGCGGTGACTTGATTCACCTGCTGGAGCAGGTTAACCTAACGGTCGTTAGGTTTATCATTGCACCGTTAGTCCTTTAGACTAACGATCATTTATCATGACTACATACAATGACCAAAAGTAACAAGTTAGATCACTTTTACAATTTTTAAAATTTATGTACGTTTTTTACACGTTTTTACACACATTTTTATACACACATTTTTATATACGTTTTTATGCATGTTTTTATACGGATTTTCATACACACATTTGTATACACATTTTTATTCACGTATTTATACACACGTTTTTATGCACGGTTCTACACACGTTTTTATACGTTTTCGCCAGTTTTTTTGCGTTTTCGTCCAGTTTTTCGCGTTTTCGTCCGGTTTTTCACGTTTTCGTCCGGCTTTTCACATTTTCATCCAATTTTTTTACGTTTTCGTCCGGACAAAAACGTGAAAAACAAACGAAAACGTGGAAAATCTGACGAAAACGTAAAAAAACAGACGAAAACGTAAAAAAACTGACAAAAGCGTAAAAAAAAATGACGAAAACATGAAAAATCTAACGAAAACATAAAAAAGCGGACGAAAATATAAAAAAACCGACGAAAACGTAAAAAAACTGACAAAAGGTAAAAAATCTGACGAAAACATAAAAAAACTAACAAAACGTAAAAAAACTGACAAAAACATAAAAACCCGGACGAAAACGTGAAAACCCGGACGAAAACGTAAAAAATCGGACGAAAAGGCGAAAAAACGAACGAAAACGCGAAAAAACATGAAAAACCGAACGAAAACGTAAAAAAACTGACGAAGACGTAAAAAAACCGACGAAAACGTAAAAAAACCGACGAAACGTAAAAAAAAAGACAAAAACATAAAAATGTGTGTATAAAAACGTATATAAAAATGTCTGTATAAAGACGTGTGTAAATGTGTGTTTATGAAAACGTGTGTAAAACCGTGCATAAAAATGTGTGTATAAAAACGTGCATAAAAACGTGTATACAAATGTATGTATGAAAATCCGTATAAAACATGCATAAAAACGTGTATAAAAATGTGTGTATAAAAGCGTGTATAAAAATGTGTGCAAAAACATGTAAAAAACGTACATAAATTTTAAAAATAATTAAAGTCATCTAACTTGTTACTTTTTGTTATTGTATGTAGCCATGATAAACGATCGTTACTCTAAAGGATTAACGGTGCAATGATAAACCTAATGACCGTTAGGTTAACCTGCTCCAGCAGGTGAATCAAGTCACCACTACACACAATGGACGAATTTAGCAAGTTTAGTGACACATTGGGAAAAAAAAGAGAAAGCTACATACAATGAGAAAAAATGGCAAGTTGCATATATTTTCAGGTAATTTGCCCTATTATAAATAACGTGAGGACGTGGTGGCATGACCAAGACTTACGTCTTTGGAGTCATGGCGAAGCCACAATGTTCTTGAAGGGGTGAGTTAAAGCAACACAAATTATTTATATGTCTATATATTTATATCATATTTCATATATATCAAGTTTACAAAAATTGTTATGCATAAAGAATAAAGTCAAGAATTATCCTTGCACATAATCTTTTTATTTCTTTCAAAAAAACCCAAATACCTGACCCATATACATGGTATTGTAATCAGATTTCTTAAAAACGACTCAAAAAAGACGCTACGTCTCGCGCCATCTCATAACACAGCTAGAGTCGATGCTTAGGTCTATTTCGTAACATGGATGTCACGCCTTAACAACGTCTTACCGTCGCCATGACACGTATCTTTGATGTCAGCTTTGCAAATTTTTCAAAATAAAATACCAATTGTGTTTTGCACGTGATTAGCTTAATAATTTAGGTCGATAAGAATGGATATGTACGAAATAGTTGTTTAAACAATGAAAAACAATAATTCATGGACCAAATCTACAGTTTGACGAATAATCGAGGGGTAAATTCTGAAAACTACTCTTTGATTTATTGAGAATTTGAGATCTCCATTGTTTTTGACCAATGGGGATAGAAGGGGGAAAAGTTTAGTGGTGTTGGTAGCCGGTTAATTAAGAATTTTATTTTATGAAATGGCAACTTGAGTTTATTAAACAAGTGATGTATATGATTTATAATATTTTAACCTATATTAAAAGATCATAATCCTTCTTCCAAATTAGTCAAACTAATTGCAAGCCATTATTCTCAATCTTCGTGTTAAAACACATGTAATATATTTAGAATCTCCCAATAAATTGAAGCAAGATTTTTTACAAATGAAGCGAATAACTAATCTCAAGGATGATTGATCATATCTCTTATATAATAAAACAAAACCCCTAGTGGGTACTTTGTCATTTTGAAAAAAAAGAATATTTCCTTATTAGGCAATATTTTAATTATTATTTAATTTATAAGTTTTTAAATTCGTTTTGTTGATATACTATACAAGTAGAAGATAAATACAAAAAATATAGATAAGATTTAAATGATTATCTTTAATTATAAAAAAACTTACAATTAAAAGATCATACAAGAGTCAAACAAAATAAATTAAATTTTATTAGTTTTTATAATAAAAAGTATATCATCAAAAAATTTTTTTAAAAAAGACGCCGCGCGTGCGCGGGGCATATAACTAGGTTGACACAAGTATGAATAATATTATACGACAACTAAACGTATTTTATACCTCAGAATTTAGCTATGAAACCAAGATTCGTCAATATCTCCTTTGAATAAGTAAAAAAAAAAAAAAAAAAAAAAAAAAAAAAAAAAAAAACTTTTGTCTTGCAAAGTTCGATTTTTTTAAAGGTTGTTTAAGAGTTATGTTTTTATTTTGGTAAGTGTGTAACTTAAATTATGAATCAAGATCTATGACAATCTAAACTATCTATAGCTTCAAATTACAAAATAAGATAATTGTGAAGACTAAAAAAATAGTTGTTTGGAACTTTTGTTTCCGCGGACAAATAGATCATATTTATAGTTTATCATTTTAGTATTAAGATTTTTGTAGATCATCCAACTATAGAGTACAACTTCAACTTTTAATGAGTCATCTCATTACAATGAGAGAACAAATCAATAATCATTAATCTTTATATAATATAGAAGAAAACATAATTCTAAAACATTTTAAAAGAAAACACTTTTGAAGAAAATCAAATTGTACCAAATAAAAAGTTGGATCTTGCCAGATGACAAAATAGGCCATCTCATTGCCCTGAAACGGATATAATTTTGCAAACAAAATGACAAAAAACCTGCAAAAATGGATATGTTTAAATTTAAAAAAAACAAAAACTTAAAAAAGAGGGATAAGTAAAGTAAAATAACATCATATTTTGATTGAGTAATACAAATTACAATTAAGTCAAAAACTATATAAAGAAATCTTATCGTAAGTTTAATATCACGAAATTAAGTGTAAGATATATAGTTTAATTATTTATTTATAAGTCTATGAATTTAACAAATATCCGATATACTCACTCTGTCTTAAAATCATTGTCTGCGTCAAAGAACACACAATTAAAGAAAAGTGAAACTACTACATTGGTCAACCAAATACAAAAGATCAACCTATGAGAGGAAGCTTGAGAACAAAGAACCCCAAATGAACTAAAGCCAAAAAACGAAGAATTACAAGGGTTAAGGATCCAATATTCCAACAATCTTGAAATAATTGGATCCATAACCCTTATAATTCTTTAGTATCCTAATGTTTGTTTTTTTGGCTTTAGTTCATTTGGGGTTCTCTGTTCTCAAGCTTCCTCTTATAGCTTGATCTTTTGTATTTGGTTTTGCCCTTTTGGGCTTCTATTTATATAATCTTTTCTTTGCCTTAAAAAAAAAAAAAAAAAAAAAAAAAAAAAAAAAAAAAAACTCCTCAACCAATCAAATAACATCGTCACTCATAAAGTCTCTTTTGATTTGTTGAAATAAGAAGTGGATAAATATGACATTCTAAAATGAAACCTTGGGATAGGCGAATGGTCTACAATTGCAAGCACATGAACAAAATGTTGACAATAATTTTGGGATGAAAAGGAGTTGTTTATATATTTAAGAAAACACTTTTTATTATAATTTTTATTATTAATTTTATAAAAAATTCATTTTATTAATCCTGATACCCATTACTCTATATGGGCAATGAGATTTTAATATCACAATTAAAGCACAATTTATTGTGATATGTAAACTAATACACATGTATTATTTACATATATAAAGACTCAGTTAAATATTATTTAATTATTTAGTATTTAGACATATCGCTTTTATATGCGAGGTACATAAAAAAATTTGTTCACCCTTTAGCAAAGTAAATAATATTTAATTTATATTGTAAGCAATAAAACAGAAAAGCAATATATGAACTAAAAACAAAATTTAATTATTTGTATATTTTACGAGTTTACTATATTTGTGTCGTCATTTCATTTCTGCAATGCGATCATTTGTCTTCTTCTTTTGGCTCACGACACTATTTGTGAAAATCAAACACGCAAGGGTTCTTTGCTACCAACCATTTGAACCCTACAAACGTTCCACTTCAGATACTTTACACGGATTATTTGGCATGAACCTAGAAAAACAGAGTCGACATTTTTACGTAAATATAACAACTCTTGTCTATCAAAACTAAACAAACACACAGTAAACAACAAGAGATAAAAACAAAAAACACCAAGTGTAACTTTGTAAAACCTAGATGCCAAAAATGCAAGTAACTCAAAATCACAAGAAGAAGAAGGAGAAAAAAACAAAAGAAAAAAAAAAAAAAAAAGAAAAAGAAAAAAAAAAAAAAAGCTCTTTACCCTATATATAGCATTTAATCTCATTAAATGAAAGAGATAAAAGATAAAAATAAAAACAATAAAAATAGCATGTGCAAAATAGCTGCCTTACATTGACATTTTTAGATTTAACTCAACTAACTCAAAGACACAAACACAAAGACAAAAACAACATACTAGTCTAGTACTATAAATAAAAACATTTCTTTAACATGTTCTTTTTTTTCCTTTCTTTTCCTCTCTTTCTTTTCTATCTCCGGCAATCTTCTCACTTTCCGGCCACCGGAAAATCCCTTTTTCCGGCATTTCATATCTTCCAGGTTCTCTTTTCATCACTTTTTCACATACCCTTTTATTTATTTCTTAATTTTATTGTATAAAGTTGCTTCAGATCTCTTATATATTTCCCGCCATAAGTTTCTTGATATCTTTTTTATTTTGTTTCTTGCTGTATATTTGTTATGGATCTTGGAAATATTGCTGTGAGCTTTTTTTTTTTATTAGCATTAATGTAGATTTAATAATGTTTTTCTTTTCTTCTAGTTTTGGATTTGGTAAATTTTTTATAAAAGTGTTTTTTGGATTTGATTAGGTGGGATTTTGATATGGGTTGCTCAACACTGAAAGTTGCTTTTGTATTTTTGTGTTTTTCTTGTTTATTATTATAATGAAGTCTCTGAAATTGGAAAATGAAGTACAAAAATTAGTACTTTTTTTTTTTTTTATTTTCTTTTAAAAATTTATCTCATGGTTTTTTATATAGTTATTGAGTTTAGAAGATTTTACCTTAGGTTACTATTATGGATAAGATTGATTGTCTGAGTCGGAAACTGTCCTTATCTGTTTTGTTTATTTATTTTTGATGACTTTGTGTTGATGGAAAAAGAGGGAGCAATTAAATTTGCTTTATTTTGTTGACTTGGCTTCTATATATAGTGAGAGCTTGTGTGTTAATCTTTTGAGATGTTGCAGATTATTGTTAGGTTTAAAGGGTGAGTAATATGGACGCTCCTAAAGAGGCTGGACTTCGTAATGTTAGCTCAGTTTGCTCCATTCCAGAAATGGATGATTTTGAGCTCACAAAGCTTTTGGATAGACCGAGGCTTACCATCAAAAGAGAGAGATCATTTGACGAGAGGTCACTTAGCGAGATGTCTATATCAAGGGGTCTTGACAATTTGGATATTGCATATTCACCAGGTGGACGGTCTGGGTTCGATACTCCAGCTTCGTCCACTAGGAACTCTTTTGAACCTCATCCAATGATTGCAGAAGCTTGGGATTCTCTTCGTAGATCATTGGTGCACTTCAGGGGTCAACCCGTTGGTACAATTGCTGCTTATGATCATGCATCAGAGGAAGTTCTAAACTATGATCAGGTAAGATATTGCAATACTTATGCGTAATTATGTAAACCTTGTATATATTAATTAATTTCTATCTATGATATGTAGGTGTTTGTAAGGGATTTTGTACCAAGTGCACTGGCTTTTCTAATGAATGGCGAGCCTGATATAGTGAAGAATTTTCTATTGAAGACACTTCAACTTCAAGGGTGGGAAAAAAAGGTTGATAGATTCAAACTTGGGGAAGGGGCGATGCCTGCTAGTTTTAAAGTACTCCATGACCCTGAACGTAAAACAGATACAATAGTTGCGGATTTTGGTGAGAGTGCCATTGGAAGAGTGGCACCGGTTGATTCTGGATTCTGGTGGATTATATTGTTACGTGCATATACAAAGTCTACTGGAGATCTCACTCTTGCTGAAACACCAGACTGCCAGAAAGGGATGAGGCTTATATTGAATTTGTGTTTATCAGAGGGTTTTGATACGTTTCCAACTCTGCTGTGCGCAGACGGTTGCTCAATGATTGACCGAAGGATGGTAAGAACATTTTTAGATTCTCAAATTTTCTTTTATGGTATTTCAACATTTGACATGGATTTTGGATATCTGAATCATATTATCCGTCAGATTATGCCTTCTACATGTTACAATATCTTAGCTTCTCCCGCTTAAAGATTGCATTTTTGATTCATGGTTATTTGACTTTTTCTACAGAGTTGGTGCCACTAGGACGGTCTTAGGGAGTGTTTCTTTTTTTCTTTGGATATAGAGGTTTATAAAAAGTGTGGGTCCCCCTTCTCTTAGTACCACTTATTGGGGAGGAATGCAATTTTCCCACTCTAGTGATATAGACAATGTAAAGGAAATTTGTGGGCCCAAATAAAATAAAAACAATATTATATATGCAAGTGGTCATTAAGATGTTATAAGATAAAAAAGAAACAAGGCCTTAAAGTATAATATGATTATCTGTCTGGGTCGCATGTTATTTTAAAGAGTAAAGCAAAATGAAAAATTCGAAAAATGAGACATGTCTTGATTGCTTATATCTATTGGCAGCTTTATCGTATTAGTTGCTACTTTATGTATTTAACTATTCATGTCCATTGGCCAGTTAAATACAATTTTAAAGAGTCAAACAACATGAAAATAAATTAATTGAAAAGTATTTTTATTGCCTTGGTCTGTTAGGTCTTTATCGTATTAGTACTATTTTTTTATATATTTATTAATTCATGTCAAATGGCAATTGACATGCCATTTACAAAAGTCAAACAAAATGAAAATAAAAAAAATTGAAACATAATCTGATTGGTTTGATCTGTTAGCGTCTTTATTGTATTAAGTGTCTTACTTCTTCATGTATCTACAGATTCACGTCCCTTGGTCATTTTACATGCCATTCTAAAAAGTCAAACAAAATGAAAATAAAAAATTGAAACATACTGTGATTGGTTTGGTCTGTTAGTTTCTTTATAGTGTCTTGCTTCTTTATATATGTATCTATTCATTCCTGCCGGCCATCTGGTCAACTATATAGTCATGGTTCTATACATATTAATATTTAACTTTCCAAATTAAATATAAAAAACATACATGGTCTCATTCACTGTCTGTTCAAAGGTTGGGAATTTGTTGATCAACCAGTTGATTTGCACCAAGTCATAGTATTGCAAGTAATGGAGATATTCAGCATGAGTTAGGACTACCCTGTCTTTACCTGAATTTATAAAAAAATTCAGGATAGGTCTGCATTTTATGCCCTATAGACAAGCAGTCAAGCACTTTTGTCTGTCTTATCCCACTAGCAGCCAGGAGTGCCAAACTTTAGTTGATTTCACTCTGTGTCATGAAAATTGCAACAGTTGACTTGACACAATTTATGGGGCGTGTTTAATTGCTGATCATATTTCTAAAATTTTAAAAGAACAAAAGCAACAAAGTAACGCTGAGAGTGGGGCCAGTGGGCAAATAAGTAACCTTGACTTGAAAGTTTGCCAAACGTGGATATATGATTCAAGAATTTAAGTGTGCTATTAACCCTAAACAAAGTAAGAACATTTCCCATTAGTACAATGTTTATATGTTTCCTAGTGGCAGTTTTCTAGTATCCAGTTTTTTAAGTGTCATCCTACTTTTTCTAGTATTTCACATGGCATATTTGTGCACGTATCTTCGCCGAAAATCTTTTTAATAATACGCATAATAAACATTAAGTCTCAAATTAATTTATCTTCAATGCGTATAAAGTAGTCATCTACGTTATGGTCCTAAGAGGTTCCTTGAGTCATGTTAGTTGTTATAGATGGAGTTAACTTTATAAGTTTAAGGTTCGCATGTGGTTCTTGAATACTTTTTTGCTAGTCTATATTATCTCAAAGCTCAGCACAAATTGCGTCCTACAATATGCATGGAAGTATGGAACTATTGGTTGATAATGATGGCACAATATATATTTAAAAGACCAAAGACAATGTTGCAATTACGGTCACCAGACTGAGCTGGATAAGAAAAATTTTAGATACAGCTTTTTAATATAATTACAGCAAGTAAATGTCAACAACACTGCCAAAGGTTGTATTATGAATTGCTATTTAATTGCCACATTTGCAAATAATAGGCTGTATTATTTAAGATATAATAATATAGATAATGTTATTGCTAAGAAGATCATTCTTCTAAAAAAAATTTGTTTAGTTGCCATTAAAAAATAGATGCAAATATCAGTGAAGATCCTCAGGTTCTTCATTTGGTCTATATCAGAATGGATTAAAACCTCCCTTTTTGTCTAAAGTGTAGACTGAAAGTTTGTGAATTTCATATAATTATAACTTATAAGTTAATATGATTCTATCTTGTTGTATGCCTTTGCAATTTTGATATTTCTTGAAATTTTACCAAATTCTATGAGCATTCCTGTGGGTGTAAGCTGTGAACTATAATGCGACATTGATTAACATCTAATTGCAAAAACACTAGCTTAATATAGTTTCTAACGTAACGATAATAGACAGAGATGGTCAGCTCTTAGCATAAGTTATGGATTATTCAAACACTGTTTTTTTTGGTTATTTTTTTCCTCTTAAATCTACGAACTCACAGTGTTTTGATTGCATCTTTCAGGGAATTTATGGTTATCCTATAGAAATACAAGCTCTTTTCTTTATGGCATTGCGGTGTTCCTTGGCAATGCTGAAACTTGATGCAGAGGGAAAAGAATTTGCGGATAGAATAATGAAGCGCTTGCATGCATTAAGCTTTCACATGCGAAGTTATTTCTGGATTGACTTCCAACAGTTAAATGATATCTACCGCTATAAAACAGAGGAGTACTCTCACACGGCTGTAAATAAGTTTAACGTTATTCCTGATTCAATCCCAGATTGGGTTTTCGATTTTATGCCAACTCGTGGTGGTTACTTTGTTGGAAATGTGAGTCCAGCAAGGATGGACTTTAGATGGTTCGCTTTAGGTAACTGTGTCGCTATTTTATCTTCTCTTGCAACTCCTGAGCAAGCTTCAGCAATCATGGATCTTTTTGAAGCACGTTGGGAGGAGCTTGTCGGAGAAATGCCTATCAAAATTTGTTATCCAGCAATTGAAAGCCACGAATGGAGAATTGTAACGGGTTGCGATCCTAAGAACACCAGATGGAGTTACCACAATGGAGGATCATGGCCAGGTTTGTTGTCTTTTTAATTTATAATCTAAATCTTGTTGCGATCCCAAGGAGATAATAGGACAAATATGCTAGAACAAAACAAGTTGTAGCCTTGGCGTCTTTCAGAAATGCAGTAAAGGATGACTAACCTTCTGATAACATCCTTCTTACTCAAATTCGTACACGTTTTTCTTTGGTGTAATGAGGTGTCAAGTTGGTTTCACCCTTGAGTTCACCCCTTGTTGAACGAACTATGAACTTAGTGCCAACACATAGGAGACATAAAATGTTGAAAGTAATTTCTCTGTAGCATGGTCAGCCAAGCATGTAGTCATAAAATAATGAGCATGTTTGATTGTTTTCTGTCAAATAGTTTGGATGCTTCTACAGGTTCAACGCCTTTTTTCCGATGTATAGTAGATAATATTGTAATAATATATTTTTTGTAATCATACTTAATGCATTAACAACTAATAAAAACAATCAATAGTGGACAATAAAGCATATTTACGAGTTAACATCCGCCTACTTTTATTGTTTGCAAGGTCAAAGCATTTTTGCAACTACTGTTTATTTATTTATGCCAAATTGCAGTGCTTTTATGGTTGCTAACTGCCGCCTGCATTAAAACGGGGAGGCCACAAATAGCAAGACGTGCAATTGAACTTGCTGAAAGCCGCTTGCTAAAAGACGGGTGGCCTGAATATTATGATGGAAAAAATGGAAGATACATTGGTAAGCAAGCAAGAAAGTACCAAACTTGGTCAATTGCAGGTTATTTGGTTGCAAAAATGATGTTAGAAGATCCATCACACTTGGGGATGATATCCCTTGAAGACGATAGACAATTGAAACCCATTATTAAAAGATCTGCCTCCTGGACTTGCTGAAGAGCTGAAACTCTAAGAAAACAGGTGAGTAATCTATTTTCATCTTGAGAAAAATGGACCATATTGATTTCTGTATTGTTTAGGTTGGATTGAGTCTTTCATTTTGTGTACGTTAGCATTTGACATGCATGTCTTATTGCTTCTTCTAATAAAAAACACTACTAATGTGATTCTCTTATGTGTGTTCAAATTTTCATCAATGCTATGAGATATTGTATGTAGAAGTTGGAATAATATTTACTGTTTTTTATGCAATGGTGGTATATGTAGAATGACATATGTATGGGTCGGGTATGCCGGGTAACAAGTCAAAATTGGTAATTTTAGCACCGGTTTAGCCAACCAAAACATTATTTTATCTAAAACATTGTCTGAAATTTATATTACTAGTATTAATTTTGATTACATTTTTTATTTTATTCAAATGATTTGAAAGGCGTAATGAAGTAAATGTACATTTGGCGTAACACATCAAGCATGGCATCAAAGTAATCATAAAAACCCGCCGGTAAATAAAATCATAGGATTCTAAATTGCGTTTTAGCCCATACACTTGGATGAATAAGGTGCATGTGAAAACCACCTAACAGTGTTTGATTGGGTCATAAACTAAGAAGTTTTGGATTCAAGTCTCACTTGAAACATGTGTGAGGATTATGTGAGATAGTAGGCGGTGTGGGTGCGAAAGAATTTGCTGTTACAAAAGAAAAAAAAAAACGTTATTGTTGTAAATATTATGGGCTTATGTATATTCACCATTTAGCCCATTAGCCCGTTAAGGTTTAACATGTGCTTATTTACACTATAAGTACTACGCATTTGTAACCCTTGTGATCACCTTAAAAAGAATTCTCTTAATCCTCTCATTCTTGTGTTCTTATTCTTTATTCTTGTTCATTACATTTAGGGCATGTTTGGTTGGGGGAAATGAGATCAAAGAATCGGAAATGAATTCATTTCCTTTGTTTGGTAGCCTAAGAAATAAAAGGGTGGAGATTTGCAATTCCTAAGAGTTGAATTTACATACAAAATCAAGGAATTCATTTCCTTTACATATTGAGTGGAAACCAATTCTTAGAGAATAACAATAATAATAATAATAATAATAATAATAATAATAATAAATAACAAATAATAAAATAATAATAATAATAATAATAATAATAATAATAATAATAATAATAATAATAAATAAAAATAATAAATAATAATAATAAAATAATAACAATAATAATAAAATTATACCGTCCAATTACTTTCCAGATTAGCAATTTTTATTTGTTCGAGTATGCAAATAAATTGAAACTAGATCTTGTGGAATCATATTGAATATTTGACGATACATTTCGTACCTTGCGAATAATAATAATAAATAATAAAATAATAAAATAATAAAATAATAATAATAATAATAATAATAATAATAAATAAATAAATAAATAAATTAAATAATAATAATAATAATAATAATAATAATAATAATAATAATGATGATGATGATGATGATTTTTTTACTGATTTCTTAAGTCAATTCTCTGGTGTTACCAAACACTAGAATTTTTACTGAATTTCTGTGGAATTCATTTCTGTGAATTTGATTTCTACGCTTCATTTAATTTCTCTGAATTTCACCCTACCAAACATACCTTTACAATATGTTATCAGCACGAAAGTCTCGACAGAAAAAGAGTAATATAGTGCTACGACTGTTACGGTTGATTTTATTTATTTATTTATTTATTCTTTTTCTTCTGAATTCACGATTGCATCTGGATAGGTAAGTATCCATGCCATTATTTATATAATTTATATGATTACGTATGTCAATTTGTAGAACTTGACTGAATCGATCTAGCTTAATCCATTCAAGAAGCTGCCTTGCTTGAAAAAAGTATATTTTCACATGCTAGAGTATTTTTTTTTTTTTTAATAAAAGGTGAAAAACATAAAAAGTGATGGAAAAAAAACTATGGGATTGAAGTCGGCTAAATGGTTAAGAGGGCCATTGTTCATTCAAAGATGTATGGTTGACATCATCACTGATTATTAACAATGTTGAATAAATTAGTAATTATATAAAGAATATCACCAGTTTTTTTTACGGGGTGTTATATTTTGTTAAGTAAGATCTATGACGATCTCCTCAAGAGACTAAAAAAAATGTATCATAACCTCATACAAGTTATTGTATTTCTTTTAATGAACCTCAAGTTCAGTTATTATTCTCTTAAAAGAATCAATATCATAACCTTACGTTATGTTTAAAAAAAAAAAAAAATGTATGAACCTCAAGTTCTACTACGATGAATATAATCAAAATCACATAACCTCAAGTTATGTGAGAGATAATACATTAGAACCTCAAGTTCTAATATGGTTTGATCAATTGATCAATAACATAACCTCATGTTATGTTAGGAAAAAAAATAAAAAAAATTAGAACCTCAAAGTTCTAATATGGTTCTTCCAAGAATCAATATGAAAAAAAAAAAAAAATAAAAAAATAAAATCATAACCTCATGTTATGACTGAAAAAATATCATAACCACAAGTTATGAGTAAAAAAAAATTGTATATATATAATTAGAACCTCAAATTCTAATATGGTCTTTTTATAAAGATCAAAATCATAACTTTGTGTTATGTTGAAAAAGAATATTGGGACCTCAAGTTCCAATTTGATTTATATAGATCACTAACTTTTTTTTGTTATTAATCTTATAATTATTTATTGGATTTGTTTATGTCTTGTTTATTTACTTTAATGTCACACATAGTTGTATAATTCGATTAAAAAAAAAAGAAAATTACGATTGTATACTATCTTAATTATAATTAATGTGTAGCAGTGGATACATATAATAATTCACATAGTTTATACATTACTTTTGTTATGATAGAGATCCACATATAGTATACACAACATACTGAGAATGACTATTAGTACATTGTTAATAAATTAGTGTGGATCAAATTCTTCTTATGAAATTATAGATGTGCTACTGTCATATAAATAGTAAATTAATGTGGATCAAATCCTTCTTATGAAATTATATATGTGCTACTGTCATATAAATAGTGTTTCTTTTAGTTGTGACCTATGCGTATATTAACACTGTTTTTATTTTAATATATGAAAAAAGAATCTTAGTATGGTAATATATAAAATGTTTGCTAAACGAAAAGATATGATCTCAAGGTAGAGAGATATGTTTGGAATCCGATTATGTTATCTGGTTATTGTTTTTATGGATCAAAACAAGAGGTAAATATTTAACTTTTTTTTTATAGTACAAGAATATTGTTGGCATATAATTATTTAAAGAGTCATGACGTAAAAAGCCATAAAAGTACTATGTAAATCATTGGCAAATAAATCATATTTTTCAGTGATTGTAATCCTTACCTGTTGTACGTAAGAATTGAAATCTCTATTACCACCAGTCATTACTTTATTGCTCCTAAACAACAGAGTGTTATTTTTTGCAAAATTCTATGAACTTATTGCTTCCAGAAGCAAGTGATTAGATGCATTTTGAATGGATAAAAAGAGAGAATATGCTAAGGCGTGTATTACCAGTATTTTAACAGTCATATCGTGAATGCTATATTTTGCATCACTTTATATCATCTAGCATGCAATATTTTTGTTTTACTGCTCCACTTTATTTTTGTTTTAGTGCTAAGATTCATCTTACCACTTATAATATGGGAGAACCAATCAAAGGCCTCTTTACTAGAGTGCGCCACAAGGGTGGTATTCCCCCTTCTTCTTCTTTAGGGGACCTCAAAAGGGAATGTTTTAACGGTAAAAGTTTCGTTAAACATCTAGTAAAATCTAAAAGATAGATTACCATTAAAAGAGAGTAACTCTCTAAAAGCTCGCTAATATTGAATGCACCTCAAGCTGCATTAAAAAAAAAAAGCGAGTACGGTCTCACAATTTCAGTGTTAGATCTGAATTAAAAAGAAAATATATAACGGTGAAAGATCCATTAAATGTATGTCAATATTTAAAAGAAAGATTTGACCATCATAAGCAAGAGATTCTTGCAAATGCGAGCACATTTTTTGCAATATTAAGTAGTACATCTGAATGATGAAAAGAAAAAATGTGATGAGATGGTTAATGCCTCGAATATACTCATATAGCGAGAACGATGCTTTGATATAAAAGAAATGGGCATGTTTGAACAAACNAAAAAAGCGAGTACGGTCTCACAATTTCAGTGTTAGATCTGAATTAAAAAGAAAATATATAACGGTGAAAGATCCATTAAATGTATGTCAATATTTAAAAGAAAGATTTGACCATCATAAGCAAGAGATTCTTGCAAATGCGAGCACATTTTTTGCAATATTAAGTAGTACATCTGAATGATGAAAAGAAAAAATGTGATGAGATGGTTAATGCCTCGAATATACTCATATAGCGAGAACGATGCTTTGATATAAAAGAAATGGGCATGTTTGAACAAACCTGATAAACCCGTTTACTAAATTTGCTCCATATTGTCGTGTTAAAAGAAACTGGTTGGCAACCTCAAGTTGCAACATAAAGATCTGCATTCCTTCAAGCGAATGTGATAAAATGATCAACATAAGATGTTCATTCCCTCAAGTGAATGCGATAAAATGATCAATATGAGATCCTCATTCCCTCATGTGAATGTAATAATGTAACGATAAATGGTTAAAGATCATTATGATGGTAAATGATATGGTCGAGGTAGTATGACAATGACAAACCACTAGTAGTGGCGAAAATACAATAAGAAAGAAGCAAACAAAAATGCTATTTATGCAAAAATGCAATGTGATGTATGCAATATACAAATGTGTCAAAGATATTACACACTATATTCATAGATTTAAGAATCTATGCTAGCACATTTTGCTCCGTAAAAGAAATATAAAATTGTCATGAGGAATGAAGTTAAATATTAAGGATGCATTATATTCTTTTGTATCTTCCTCGACTTGCATTATATAAAGATTAGTGAAAGCTAATCATAGCCATAACATAAGTTTATGAGCTATAATATAATATTTTTGGCATGACCGGTTACACCATCCCGAGTCATTAATGATGCGAAACTATAGAAGAATAAGCTTCTTTAATATAAATGGTATTATCTCTCAAAAGAAGTTGATTATTAATCTATCAACTAGCATGGGGACTCAATTCCTCAATTTTCTGGAAAGAAAACAAATGGATATATGTAGGCATAAAAATCCGTTGTATGAACCATTTAGAGTTTAAAATCGATGCATCGTGTAAATGGTCATCAAATTGCAACCTCAAGTTTGCATGATTAATAGCTCAAAATGAGCCTAACATTCCAGAGTAAGTATTTCATCATGAATATTCGATGAATTACTTAAAATCTTCAATGACATTGAGAGAAATTTTTTGTTGTTGTATGGGGCTATATTATAATATACACAACAAAACAAAATTAGCATCATGCCAATATGTTATTATAAATCCTCCCTTTTATAATTGGTTTTGGTTCTAAACCAAACATATCCCATTTCAGTTTTTCTGTGTGCAAATTACTCCACCTAAATGCACATATATGGGATATAGAAGATGGATAACTCCTTCAGGAGGAGAGAAGTACATCCAAATTCAGAATGAATTATCATATTCTATTGATCCTTGAAAGAAATTTTATAAATTGATTATTAAAATGGATAATCTAATAGCCATAAATAAACGTTGGCTAAAAACAAAATTTCAGCTACTCATGCTCTGATTATAAGTTGTCCCTCAAGGACACTATTTTATTATAACATGCCTCAAGCATGGTAGTCAAATCGATTCCAAATAAAATCCTCGATGAAAAATATAGAGCATGAAAACAAGATGGTTGTTCGAGGTATAAAAGACCCCATGATAGTCTCATAAAGAGACACTAGACATGAAGGTTCTAAAGAACCTCAAATAGCTAATGAGATCTCAATAAATTATATCATGTCTAAAATTATATGGAATCGAAACATAAACGACGTCGATAAATTTGTTTACATACAATATAGCGCTTGCTATTATGCATAATGAGGATCATAAGTCAATTATTATTCACAAGTGCGCTCAGTTAAATGACTGGCCAACGTGAAAAGACGCAATCTTGTGAAAATACGATAAGTATTGGGACATGATGAAGTCTATACACATGAATGTGTAAAGTCTATTGGATATATATCGGTCTTTGTGCGAATGCGAAATAAGAGCTATAAAGTTATGTCTTTTAAGACATGAATTGTGAATAAATAAATTCACAAAAACACAAAGTTGATTATTAAAAGACATATTGTTCGAGGTGGATGTAAATATCTTATTGATATTTTACAAGACAATCAATATTGAAGTATTTAATTCGCTCTAAATGAGGAATGATCTGTAATGTATTAAGCATGGCTTACAACTTCAACTTCTAGATATGATTAATAAAGTTCTCAATAACTTTATTTGATAAAGTTGAATGAATCCGTATATGGATCAAAATGATTTTGGACGCATATTATGTAAATTGCTTTTGCACATGTCTCAAAGAAATAATTGGTCATTAAGTATCATACATAAGTACAATTGAGGTTTGGATGCCAATTTTGTAATTAATATGCATCACAAGAGTGCATTTTTCTCTTTTAATATTTGTACATGCATTGTATGCTTTACAACCAATTGATTTGATATTGTGTTGGAAGCTACACATATATTTTGTCATTTTTGCAGGACTTATACGTAACATCATCAATTTGATGGACTTTATTTTAAAGTTGTTCCCAACAAAAGTATACGACCAACTCGTTTAGAAGATTAGCATGCGATGCTTGAAATATATACATTAAATTGAGGATGAGCATTATGCGCACCGCACTCTTTTTCCCTTCATCAAGTTTTTCTTTATCCCACTGGGTTTTTCTTGATAAGGTTTTTAATGAGGTGGTCTACAACGTATAATAAACAGCGAATATCCAAGGAGGAGTGTTGTAAATATTATGGGCTTATGTATATTCACCATTTAGCCCATTAGCCCGTTAGGGTTTAACATGTGATTATTTACACTATAAGTACTACACATTTGTAACTCTTGTGATCACCTTAAAAAGAATTCTCTTAATCCTCTCATTCTTGTGTTCTTATTCTTTATTCTTGTTCATTACATTACAATACTTATGACTTTTTGAATACAATATAACTTTTCGAAAGTAAAATTTTCGGTAGCTAAAACAAAACATAATACAAAGCTGATTACTTATTGTTGGAATTTGCTCATCATAGAAAAGAGACTTGTTTAAATGTGCTCGATCAGTGAGCACATGTTATCCGTGTATTTATGTATTTAAAAAGAAGGGTTTTATTTTTTATTTATTTATTATTTATTATTATTTTTTAAATTAGTCTTTTATGGTACTAGATTATCAAAATGGACTACACACATATATTTTTACTAAAATGGACTTTTGATCAATCCACCTAGAGATGGTAATTTAAGACCCATTGGTTAAGTATGGGTCTAGTTGGATAAATATCTAGTAGGAATGAGTCTAGTTGAGGCTCCTTAAATATTATAGATGAGCCTAGTTGGATATTTGATAGAAAAAACTATTATATAATAATTACCCAACGAATCTAAGCGGGTCTAATGGGTCACAATTTTTTTCTTCACATTTTTATCTTTTACTTAAAAAAAGAAGGAAAACAATTTGTCAACCGAACCAAAATCCATCTAGACCGACCATTTAGACCAATCATAACCAACCACTCTTTATCATTTACATGATCATATTCCAAAATCATCAATTTACACTAAATACATTAATTAGCCTTAACCCGTAGGGATAGCAAAAAAAACCCGAACTCGACGTGGAAACCCAAAACATGAACATTTTGGGACAGGGCGGGGCGGGGCGTGCTTATCGAGTTTTGGGGCCGGTTTCAGGGCCTTAACGAGGATTCTTATCGGGTTTGGGGCGGAGACTGGGCACCATCCCCGCCCCGCCCCGAAATATATTTACACATATACATAAAATATTTGTGTTAGTATTTAGGTACTAAAAAGATAATTCTCTTTTATTTATTTATTTATTTTTTTAATCTTTGTAATATTTCAAATTGTGATGATAGAAGCTTGTTTTGTGTTAGAATATTTAAAAAAAAGTTGTGAATTATTTCAATGCTTAATTTATTATTAATGGGTTCTCGATTCTTCAAGTTATTTCATAAAATCATATTGTTAATAGTGTAAAAATAAGAGTAAACAAGGAATGACACGAGTATGATGGATCATCACACTCAAAAAAGACAACCCGACAAAACCCCATTGCAGAATGGGGGGGGGGGGGTTTGAGGATGACTTTTGTAATCGGGTTTGAGGATGGGGATAGCCGCCCCTCCCAAAACCCGCCCCATTACCATTCCTATTAACCTATATTCATAAACACCTTACTACTCAATTTGGAACACAATTATCCAAAACCCATAATATTGGTACATAAACCCTAACCATTAATTCTTCAATTAACCCAAATTAAACATCACTTACTTGCATAAGAGTATGGCTAGGGCTTAAACTTTTGAATTTGGACCTTACTCCCTACACTTGATCATCAAGACCTCCATGTTTTCCCTCCTCTTTCTCTCTTTGTTCGACACACATACTAGGCATCAAGCACCTCTAGAACATTATGGAAATGTCTGGGATTTTAAGCATGGAGCTTTCGTCATACTAAAGTTATTTCACCAATTGATAAATTTGGTCCTTCAAGTGTTATTATCTTATATTTGTGATTCACATAATATTTTCTATAACCACATTACATATTTTATACTTATAGTTTGACTATCAAATCACATAAAGTATTTGAACTTATAAAAGTCATAGTCAAACTATTTTAATGGCATTTTCGTTATTTAATACTTAAAACCCGGTTTAGGGTGTAACAGAACCGCTAAAGGTTTTTGTAGCTACTCGTATTTTCCAGGTCATTACTTGTCAATAAACTCAAAACTATTTACTTTGAACATCTAAATATTTACTTTACGTATAACCGTTAGGTTAACTCGCGTAAACCGAAAAATGACATTTAACGTAAACCGACACTAGACTAAGTTTAGTCTACGTCAAATATGCACCATATGACTTTTATAATCATGTTTTATTAGTCTATGCATTTTATTTTTCAAGTTTTACCTAAAACGCGTACGTTTCGCATTTTAGCTCATGCATGCATGCAAATACCCAACCAATGCACCACCTTTTTATAAATACATACAAATATTATAACTTTCAAAATTTCAAAAATTCCCTCCCCTCCCTTCTACCAAAACCGGTCATACGCCAAAAATACCAAATCCATGTGTATTAATAAGCTAAATACTAGTACTTAGGTTCAAATGTCAACTAATAAGCCAACAACCCCCCTCCCCCCACCACCACTTTCTTACATGGGTGATGCCAACCATGGCCACCACAACAACCTTCCAAAGAGTTTCCCAACTAATTAAAACATTAACCATGTCATCTATGTACTTTGCGTGTCCTATAACCAAAATATTTCCTATATAAACAAGCATTCACAAGCTTATTCTTACACACACAAAAACACATTCACTCTCACTTTCTCTCAAACATTTTGGTAGCTCCAAGGACCTCTTAAGATCATTTTTGATTTGGGAAAAATTTAGGTTAGTCGGAAGAAGACTTAGGGTTTTGGCTCTTGATTTTTGGTTTTGGTTTTGTTTTATTGGGTTCTTTGACACAAATCATTCACAAACATCAAGTAAGCATCTAATCACATTTATAAACTTTTGTTTACATTTGTATTACATGCCATGTTCTTATAAGTCACTCATGTATACTTGTGGTATTGTAAAATTGAGCCAAAAGTTAAGTTTTGAATACAAGTTTCTGTCCCGTTTACAGATGTATGTTTCAACATAAAAACCCATGTTACACAACTTTCTAGACCTTTCTAGTTTTTTTGAACTTATATATATGTCTTAGGTTGTTCTCTGAATTTTTTCATAATTTTTGTAGTTGATTTGGTATTTTCAATAAATCATATGAAAATGTTAGTCAATACCGACAAGAATCTGAGTACCGTTTATGATTTAGAAAAACGACCACCTTAAGGCCTAGTTGAGAAAAACGACCACCTAACCGTAGAGAGTTGAATCAATTCGTGACGATAAATATCGAAGGATACAACTCCGGAAATATAGGTCATACAATTTGAGTTTTAATAGCTTTGATACACTTGTACGTTTTTGATTTTATAAAATAATTGGTGAAGAACCGAGTCGAGTGGCTTACATTTTTGGAAAGTAGACTCGAAAACGATGAACCTAGGCTTTTGAAACAAGTGTCTTCTTTAGAAAATGAGTGAGAAATAATCCAATTACGATGCAAGTTTTCCTAAATTTTGTAACTGCAAGTTTAAAAAGTTTAAGTGTAAATCTCTAACTAAAACTTATTTTCACGAATCGTGACTTTAAAATAATGAAAGTAGACACGCTCACCTTAGTTTAGAGAGTTTAACGAAGAAAATTGGGCTTAAAACAAATTAGATACACTTAAATGAAGTCGGGATACATTTAAAAGTAAATAAACTTATTTCCATGGTTTCTTTTAAAGTATTGAACAAAAGCACAAGTGACACTTTTGGAATGGTTTTTGTCCATCCTTGGAGGGTCGTATCTCGCTCGTTCTTTACCCATTTCGCCTGAGTTCTAACTCGAACATTTACTATCTCATAAGGTGTACCTAACATCTATATTACCATTTTCCATGAATCGGACCATAATAAACTTAAAAATCGACTCAAAGTAGTGCGGTCAACTTGTTTCAAAATATAAGTCCACAGTTTTTACAAAAATGACTATCACATAACTTTACGAGAGCGTATCTCATCCATTACTTAACCGTTTGACACGAATCTAGATTTTCTGGAAAGTAATCCGCGAGGACTAACTAAAGTTACTCAATACATTTTTTCCTAATTCGGACTCTAAAGTGCTTAAAAATGACCCCGAAACAACTAGATTAGCTCAGTTTCGCCACTTTGAAAAATATGCAGTTTTTCGTCCATTTTTAAAAGCTGTAACTTCTTCGTTATAAGTTGGTTTTTAGTGATTCAAGCGGCAACGTTTATCTTGTCATGTCTACTACATATTATCACTGATCATGGTTCATAAATCTAACTCTAGGGAGGATGAACATAGCTCCCAAAATGCTCGCTCAGCAACATATCTTTCTCGCTTAACACTTTTTCCAACCTAAGGTACATCTCACTTCCATAAGTCTAAACTTTTAACCAATATAAACCCATAACCGTATAAATAAGTATTGTACATATACATTTAACATCAAACCATTTTTAAATGACCAATCAAGATTAAGAACACAACATGAATTCTTTTTACACTTTTTTTCTTTTTAAAACAATATTTTTAAACACAAACAAGCTTAGATGATGTAAATAGATGTATGTGAAATGAATGAGCAGTAAATAATACTTACTAAAGATGATCTAGATAAAAAAAATCAAAGAACCAGTATAACCCAAACTATATATAACCCCAAATATTTAAACCGAAGCACCAATTATTAGACCTATCACCCAAATATCTTGCAAAACGCTTATTGCGGGTAGTTATTACAGGTATGTCCCACATGTTTTACACTTTTGACATTTAAATATATATGTATATATATATATATATATATATATATATATATATATATATATATATATATATATATATATATATATATATATATATATATATATATATATATATATATATATATATATATATATATATTCTTTTTTTTTTTTTTTTTTTTTTTTTTTTTTTTTTTTTTTTTTTTTTTTTTTTTTTTTTTTTTTTTTTTTTTTTTTTTTTTATGTATATACATTTTTTTTTTTTTTTTTTTTTTTTTTTTTTTTTTTTTTTTTTTTTTTTTTTCTCGTGTATAAATAGGATTACAGGCTTACAACAATGAATATGTTTTATATCAAAGAAAATTATATATAGAGTGAAAAATCAGAGAACCAGTATAACCCAAACTATAAATAACCCCAAATATTTAAACCGAAGCACCAATTACTAGACCTATCACCCAAATATTTTGCAAAATTCTTATTGCTGGTAGTTATTACAGGTATGTCCAACATAGTTTACACCTTTGACATTTAAATATATACTCTCTCCGTCTCAAAATTATTGTCAGGGGACAAGAATTACAAATTTTAATAAAAGTGGGGTCACTTTTTTTTTCAACCACTCAAAGAGAATATTCTCCTATTATATTCTCTAGTTTTTTACTTAAAAAGGAAAGTGGACAATAATTTGAGATATCATAAAATGGAAATGTAGACAATACTTTTGAGACGGAGGGAGTATCTACTCTTATGTTAGTATATTTCTTTATTATTATTATTATTATTATTATTATTATTATTATTATTATTATTATTATTATTATTATTATTTATTTCATTTATTTTATTATTTATTATTTTCTGATAGTAAACTCCAAAAGATTCCGAAGAAGCAGCTGGTTGACAAGAAAAAGTCGATGGACGGTAGCAGTTCCTCCGTTGCTGAGAATGCTTTAATGGTTGAAGACAATACAAACATTCTGCCCCTTCCACTAGTTGAGACTCCTATGCTTGCTACTGATCCAGTTGAAGCAACGCAGATCCAGTTGAAGACAATTGCGTTGATGTACTTTTGAGAGATTCAACCACTTCCAGCAGGAAAGGGAAGGATAAATTAACGAGTATTAATTAATCTTCAACTACAAATTAAGGATATGTGGGGACTTAGCAGCTAACGAGCGGGGAAGCCCGCGCGATGCTGCGGGTGTGTTTTGTAACAGTATGTTTGTACATTCTCTATTTTTTCGTTTATGATGTTTGTATGAAAATGGGAGCCTTTATGTTAAACTTTGAAATATTTACATTAAACTTAATCATTACAATTACTCGTTCATGGGATCCAAAAGTACCAAGTAGCATGACAATTACAATATTAAGATTATGTCTATACATTGTAATTTACCATAAAAAGATATATCTACTTTCTGAATAAAATAGCAACATTCAACTATACAGTCTGAATAAGTCAATTAAGCACCTAGAAGAGCTTCACACAACCTTGATATCAAGTAATAGCTGTTACTGCTACTTTATGTATAAGCTGTCGGATTTGCACATTGTTGCAGCTTGATCCTGCGACAACATAAAATAGCAAGATTTAAAACAGAAGTGACAAAGTTGTGTCATTATAATTGTTTAATGAGACCAAATTCTAGAGAAAAATCATTCGGTCCAAACACATTTTCACAATCAGATCCTTCACGAATTCGGTGAACCTACTCATTTACTTCGACCAAAAATTATGTTTCAAATAAGCTTTTACTTATAGCTTCTTCTATGATCCAATGAAATTTTCCTCTTGGCTTCAACGAAAGCAAATTCTATGAGTTATAACACCAAAAATATATGTTCTTTAACTCGATGGTTTTATATACATAAGCCTTTCTAAACTATTAAGATTCTGCATAGACTACAATTTAGCAAGTGTTCTTTGTTCATAAACTAATTTAAGGGAAAAAAAAACATTAAAAGACGAAAGTTATGGTTTCTATGAAAGGTACTAATATTTTCTACATTTTATTAGTGAAAGGTAAAAAAACTCATATAGGCATCTAAGATGAGAGTATAAGACTTCTTCGTCTTAAACTCAAGTCCTGAACAGCCACATATAACTATAACCCCCCAACCCCTTCACGCTCAGCTGCTCACTTTCCCTATCTGATTGGCATCGAAGGGGGTGTTTGGCATGGCGCTTAAAGTCGTCAATAATCAGTTTCTAAATCCTAAATTATTAGTAATAGGACCTTGATTTAACACGCGTAAAAGTAGCATCGATTATCGTCGAGATTATTAACCTATTATATCTAACTTCAAATGGGAAAAAGACTTGATACTTACAGATTTGCTACCGTAATAATAAAGATATGAGACTTACCTCTTGAGGCTTTGTTTGACACCTTTAGATGTCACCCTAGGATAAAAAGCATCCCACGTGCAATGACCCAATCAATTTAATATATCGAGCTTCTAATAAGCTAAAATGCATTGAAGGATTATTATTTTCATATCCATTAATAGGTTAAGTAGTTACAAAAGAATCTTGTAGAGTAATTGTCTTTAAAGTTGTAGAGTAATTGTCTTTAAAATAAACTTACTTACCTCTTGACTGTGGTTGACAACTCCAGCATAACCAAGGCAAAGAAGAATTGTTTTGCGAAGCAATAGATTGCAAGCGTCAGTGCTCCTATCCATTATATCCAACTACAGAAATAACAACTTGTTTATATTTGCGAAAGATGTTGACAACCAGACAATAACTTTTCAATATTTCAATGTAACATTTACCTTTGTAATTACGACAATGGTACCATTACCTGTAAAAATTGGACAAATATGAGATTTAGAATTTAGGGGAAAGAATCCATCATTATGTTACAAAAGTAAACACTTTATTCAAAAGTTATCCTGTGACTATGCAACTTTCTCGCTGTTTCACATCACAATTAGAGGCACAATTTCAGAAGTAACTACAAAGATATTAAATGGTGGTCATGTTGCCGCATCATTATTAGAGTAATATTTATCATATCTACTGATAATATGAAAAGCATGCCACTGTAATCATAATGGTATAATGAAACTTTTTTTTCATGTCAATTTTCTGAGATGCATATTCTTTGACTGATGAGCAAATTTCCACTTGTGTATGTTAAATCCCCCAAGAAAACTTCAGCGACAAAGTTCCTTAACCACGTCCCCTGAACCACACCCCTTGAACCAAACCCCCTGAACTACACACCTTGGTCCACACCCCTTGAACAGGTAATGGTGTCGCTGTAACATCCGTGTTTAACAGCTAAGTGACAAAGAGCCCCTTAAACTTAAATAATTCGATTCAGTCGATATATTTTGCAATCTCAAAGAATAAGAATAGAAGTATTAATCTAAATGTTATGTTAAATATCATGTTGATATTTCGACGGGATTCAATAACTATACTTTTTAGTAGCAAATATGGTAAGAAAACTTAAAAAAAAAGTTGGTCAACTATATGTAGCTTTGCAGGCAAAATAATAAACCGGATATATATATGGCATAGCACAATCCTAGTACTTGTGGTAATACTTAATATTATATATGTTTCATTCTATTCCTACACTCGTCCTTCACATATCAACAGGATTAATCATATGGGATGGTGCGGGTATATCTTTTCTACTCAAGAGACACGAATTATAGCAAAATAAGAACAAAAGCCTCGTAGTCACCCATCATCCAAATTCAAATATATGCCCCACTTACTACATGTTCTGTACAAATGATACACTTTTAGACTCATAGGCTCATAAGGGGGAGGGGGATTTGTATCGGTTTATTTAGCGTGAAATCTGAAAAAAAAATATAATGAATAACACTTACTGGCTGGAGCCCCTTAGGAATTAGGTTCGGGAGTTGCTTTAGCAATTTAAGCTGGCTCCAGTTCTTGACCCCTGAAGAAGTAACAACCACCAAAGCATAGCCAGCTGAAATACTACTAATGTTGACGAATCCCACATAGCTGCAAGCTAAGTGAAACACTATGAGTCCAACGATGACCATGCCGAGAAACGCAATATTTTTGAAAACAAACTTGTAACTCCTCGCCAAGCAATGCAGCCAAATACTAATCAAAGCTAACATAAAAAATAAGCTCTAACTTTAATTTTGACTTTACACAGAACAAACCGAAGCATTCAACCAAACATCCTCAAACTTACATGAATTATTCCAGGAAAAAAAATATATAAAACACCCAAAAAACTTATACACATAAAACATCATTAAACTTAAAGAAATAAACAACAACAAAATCCTAAGGTGCCATCAAATAGTCCTAAGAGCAGTCACAACAACAGGCTCCTTTCTCTTTTCATTAATGTAAAAGTAAGAAGTTTATGAAAAAAATTTATCACATAATCATCTACTTGACATCCTCCTTATTAACTCTAAAAGCAATTCCAAATATAAATTATAATTTTTAATTCAGATTTGGGCGATTTTTGTGATCATATCTTGAGGTAACCATAACTCACCCAAATCGACAGGCTCAAGGGCCTGTAGCTTATCCTCCACATCAAACCTATTCACCCTCGCAGCTCCAAACCTCAAACAAATTCACATATGCAAAATCAAAACACTACAAATCAAAAAGTTCTAATCTTTTATATAAAAGCTCTAAAGAGTATAAATTTAAAATCAAATAATTAAAACTTAAAAAAACATATGATGAGACTTACTATTGGTGGTCGGAATGAAGACGGCAGCGCAAGGTTCACCGGAAAACCCAAAGACATGCCAGCGACTTCATTTTTAACCCCATTGTTGATGATGGAACTGTTGGTGTTGTTGAAGTGGTGGTCACGAATGAAATGGATTTTGTGTGATAAATCAAACCCTAATTTCTCGCTCAGTTGATGAACCACGTCGGTTAATGAATTGAATGATTTTTTAGATAATAAAATCTCCACTCCTTTTGCTATTTCTTGGTCCGACACCATCACTGTTTTCATGTTTATTTTTTTGTAGGTAATTTTTTTACTGGATTGATTTGGGTTTTGATTTTCCCCCTTTGAGTGTATGTGTTAGTGTGTGTTTTTTGATGATAAATTAGTGTGTGGGAAATCTGTGAATGGGGAAGAAGGTTCCAGTAGATGCGTGAAAATATCAAGGTTGTGACAAAAGAAAAAAAAAAGAAAAAAGCTGCAGCTGAAGAGGATTACACCCCTGTAACGGGGCTCAACATTAGCAATAACGGGAAATTTTGTAATGAATAGTGGTCAAAACAGTAGAATAACGGAACGGAGCTACAGTGTATTGTATATGAGTACCAATTAGATGTTGGAGTTAACTACATTTTTGGTCCTCGTGGTTTACCGGGTATAACGGTTTTGGTCCAATCGTTTAAAACGTAATGGATCCAGTCCAAGATCCAATGACCCGTAGCACTTTTGGTCCAAATTTTGGTCCACCGTTTGTTTGACCAATTTTGACCGTTAAATCTGAGGGCATTTTTGTCTTTTCATTTATATTGTTAAATAAAAGAGTTAACTACATTATTTTTGGTCCTTGTGGTTTGTCGAGTGTTTCAGTTTTAGTCCAATAGTTTTTATACACATGTTTATATACATTTTTACTTATGTTTTTATCTATGTTTTAATCTATGTTTTTATCTAGGCTTTTATATACATTTTATACATGTTTTTATCTACATTTTATCTACGTTTTTATATAAGTTTTTATGCACAATTTTATACACGTTTTATACACATATTTTTCTCTATGTTTTTATTTACGCTTTTACATACGTTGTTATCTACGTATTATTATACGTTTTTGTATGTATTTTTTTATTTTATATACCTACGTTTTTATCAACGTTGTTATATACATTTTTATATACAATTTTATCTACTCTTTTATATATGTTTTATATACGTTTTTATATACGTTTTATATACATTTTTAAAAATGTAGATAAAGACGTATATAAAACATAGATAAAAACGTATATAAAAGCTTAGATAAAAATGTAGATTAAATCGTAGATAAAATTGTAGATAAAACGCATATAAAAACATATTTAAAAGCCTAGATAAAAACATAGATTAAAACGTATATAAAAACGTGTATAAAATGTGTGTATAAAAATGTAAATAAAAAGGTGCATAAAAACCTAGTATATAAAAACGTGTAATAAAACGTATATAAAAACTTGTATAAATTTTGAAAGTAATTAGAAAAGAAATTTTTTTTAAGAAAATCAAAGAGATTTTTTTTTTATTATTATTATTTTTTTTTAAGAAAATTAGTTCTCAAAATTTCTGTCAACTTATAAGCAGTTTTTGTTACTTAAAATTGTTTAAAAATATTTTCGTAAGTTTTAAAATTCACTTTCTTTCTAAAAATAAAATTAGTTCTTAATTAAGTTTAGCTGTAATAAAATTTTCATAATTTATTTTGAATTTTTTATATCTTTTTTAATCTCTATAAAAGTTTTTAGCTGTTAAAAGTTTATTTTTTTTGTTTTTATAAATTTATGAGTTAATTACATTTTTGGTCCTTATGGTTTGCTAAATGTAACACTTTTAGTCCATTAAGATGAGGGTATTTTAGTCATTTCACGTGTCTTAATTGGTCAAACTAACAGTCAACAAAAATTTGGACCAAAAGTGTTACGGGTCATCGGATCTTGGACTGGATCCGTTACGTTTTAAACTATTGGACCAAAACCGTATTGTATATGAGTACCAATTAGATGTTGAAACATATGTACTCCTTAAGTACAATAAACAGTAAAATGGTGTACAAACTCATTTCCAACCACATATTGGGCCCTAACAATCCTGTAATTACAATTGTAATCACGTACTTCTAACGGCTCAACAAAGTGCCTTTTAGTATATAGGATAATGTGGTAACTTAAGCAATAATAATAGTTTTATGCACTTGTGTCTGTACGTAAAAGCAAGCATTGTATTCTCACTCCGAGTATTTCAAATTACTATAAACATGTAAAAACCGGGGCTATGAAACTCACCTCAAGTGATGTAGTACAATCGGGAAAATAATCACATGTATCGAGGGTGCAAGGTCCTAAACGCGACCTAGCTTAATAACGAGGTGTTTTAGGCGTATAAAATGAAGTGCAAAGTTGCATATGCATGAATGTAACCTTTACATCACCCGTATATGTATGTGTTTAAGTTATACGAGTCCAAATGTAAGTCCAAAGGTTATTTACACAAAAGCTTTAACAATAAAATTTAAGTCCCCAACACTTTTGGAAATGGTTTCTGTCCATCCTTGGAGGGTCCTATCTCGCTCGTTCTTTACCCATTTCACCTGATTCTAACTCGAACATTTAGTATCTCATAAGGTGTACCTAACGTCTATATTAACATTTTTCATGAATCGGACCATAAGACACTTGAAAATTGACTCAAAGTAGTGTGGTCAACTTGTTTGAAAATATAAGTCCACACTTTTTACAAAAATGACTTTCACACAACTTTACGAGAGCGTATCTCATCCGTTACTTAACCGTTTGACACGAATCTAGATTTTCTGGAAAGTAACCCGCGAGGACTAACTAAAGTAACTCAATACATTTTTCCCAATTCGGACTCTAAAGTGCTTAAAAATGACCCCGAAACAGCTAGGTTAGCTTAGTTTCGCCTCTTAGAAAAATGTGCAGTTTTTAAGAATTGTCTTTTGTCCATTTTTAAAATGATGTAACTTCTTCATTATAAGTCGGTTTTTAGTGATTCAAGCGGCCACGTTTATCTTGTCATGTCTACTACATATTATCACAGATCATGGTTTATAAATCTAACTCTAGGGAGCACGAACACAGCTCCCAAAATGCTCGCTCAGCAACATATCTTTCTCGCTTAACACTTTTTCCAACTAAAGGTACATATCACTTCTACAAGTCTAAACTTTTAAACAATATAAACCCATAACCTTATAAATAAGTGTTGTACATATACATTTAACATCAAACCATTTTTAAATGACAAATCAAGATTAAGAACATAACACGAATTCTTTTTACACTTTTTTCTTTTTAAAACAATATTTTTAAACACAAACAAGCATAGATGATGTAAATAGATGTATGTGAAATGAAATGAGCAGTAAATGATACTTACTAGAGATGATGTAGATTGAAAAATCAAAGAATCAGTATAACCCAAACTCTATATAACCCCAAATATTTATGCCGAAGCACCAATTATTAGACCTATCACCCAAATATCTTGCAAAACTCTTATTGCTGGTAGTTATTACAGGAATGTCCCACATGTTTTACACTTTTGACATTTAAATATATATCTAATCTTACTTTTGTATTTTTCTTTATTATTAATATTTTTTATTTTATTTATTTTATTAGTTATTTATTTATTTTTTTGTGATAGTAAACTCCAAGAGATTCAGAAAAAGCAGTTGGTTGAGAATAAATAGTCGATGGACGGTGGCAATTCCTGTGCTGCTGAGAATGCTTTAATGGTTGAAGACAATACAAACATTCTGCCCCTTCCACCAGTTGAGACTCCTATGCTGAAGACAATTACGTTGCTGGGCTTTTGAGAGATTCAACCACTTCCAGCAGGAAAGGGAAGGATAAAGTTAACGAGTATTAATTAATCTTCTACTACAAGTTAAGGATATGTGGGGAATTAGCGGCTAATGTGTTTACTTAGGCAATAATTAAAAGTTTTATGCACTTGTGTCCGTACGTAAAAGCAAGCATTGTATTCTCACCCCAAGTATTTCAAATTACTATAAACATGTAAAAAGTGGGGCTGAAACTCACCTCAAGTGAAGTAGTACAATCGGGAAAATAATCATAAGTATCGAGGGTGCAAGGTCCTAAGCGTGACCTAGTTTAATAACGAGGTGTTTTAGGCGTATGAAAATGAAGTGCAAAGTTGCATATGCGTGAATATAAACTTTACATCACCCGTATATGTATGTGTTTAAGTTATACAAGTCCAAATGTAAGTCCAAAGTTGATTTACACAAAAGTTGTAACAAAAAATTTTAAGTTCCCAACACTGAAATGGTTTTTGTCCATTCTTAGAGGGTCGTATCTCGCTCGATCTTTACCCATTTCACCTGATTCTAACTCGAACATTTAGTATCCTATAAGGTGTACCTAATGTCTATATTACCATTTTCCATGAATCGGACCTTAAGACACTTAAAAATCGACTCAAAGTAGTGCGGTCAGCTTGTTTCAAAATATAAGTCCACACTTTTTACAAAATTGACTTTCACACAACTTTACGAGAGCGTATCTCATCCGTTACTTAACCGTTTGACACGAATCTAGATTTTCTGGAAAGTAATCCGTGAGGACTAACTAAAGTTATACATTTTCCCCAATTTGGACTCTAAAGTGCTTAAAAATGACCCCGAAACAGCTAGGTTAGCTCAGTTTCGCCACTCAGAAAAATTTGCAGTTTTTCAGAAATGAATTTTGTCCATTTTTAAAAGGCTGTAGCTTCTTGTTATAAGTCGGTTTTTAGCGATTCAAACAGCCACGTTTATCTTGTCATGTCTACTACATATTATCACAGATCATGGTTCATAAGTCTAACTCTAGGGAGCACGAACATAGCTTCCAAAATGCTCGCTCATCAACATATCTTTCTTGCTTAACACTTTTTTCAACTAAAGGTACATATCACTTTCATAAGTCTAAACTTTTGCATGTAATGTTAGGTCACCATATTAGTAAACACAAGTAATCTTATAAGAGAAATGAGATGAGAATTAGACTTGGTTGATTAATAACAATATGAAAGATGAAAGAACAAGAGTTTTCTTAAGATATGAAATTAACCAACATTTGTAAAGAGATACATGATGTCCTATTTATAGGAGAGGCATAGGGCAACACTCCCTTCCTTCCTATCTTGCTATGTCGTGGGCTTTTAAGCCCATTGGACATCTTATTAGACTTAAACATAAACCATACGAGTAACTAAATAACGTAGCTAATTATGATAATTCTAGAAACCTATTACATCCTCGGGTACAATGTATTAAGAGTGATCAATTCTTAAAGTGCTAACTTCGTCCCGCATGTGTTAATTTTCCGCAAAAAATTATTCATGAAGCACATGGTGGACGGGGGGAGTCTTTCCATAAGAAAATAAAAACCCTCAAAAGTGCTGCAATAAAAATGAACAGTGTTTATTTCCAACCAACACCTCTCTCGCGAGATTCTCAAACCTGCATGGCTCTCGAAACCAGCTCACTACAGCGATGACCGCTCCAATGGAGTTATACAGGTTGACTACAAGCTGTCACGGGGCACAGAATAACCGCTCCTCACTCCATGCCGGCCCAGCACCGAGCGGGGGCGAGTTCACCACACGCGACATGACCCACATACGTTCCCAATTACACACACGGCTTATGTTAGCTACCTCGCATCACGAAAGAACACCGGAGTAATCCGACGAGACACAGCGCACGCACAACGCAAGGGGTTCGCACAGAATTAAACAGAAACCGTGTACGCTCGCCCGGCTGACCACACAGACATGAGCAGCGCCTCAAACCCGCTTATTCAACCTTAGGGCAGACACAGGTTCACTTCATATGTACTTGGCTGGTTGCTCTAAGGCGCACCCGGTATTGAAGATAAAAGACGTCATGGACCCAGTGACGCATGCACCTTAACCTTTCCGATCAGCACTCGGGGCGCGCGGTCATCTTTCACACCAAGATCACTTGTTTCATTCTCACCGGGGCGAACGGTCTCGTAGGCTCGATGCCGCACTTCTCACCTACTTTAGGATCACGTTGACTGTTATTGGCGAAACAGCACAACACCGCGGCTGCGCCACAATCTCGGGCGAGAGGCAAAACTTACAGGTTGGACTACACAACCTGAGCTGCTCAGAGCGCCCACGCAGACAGAGCCCAAGAGCCACTCCAACAGATCTCTTACACGTACACTTAGTAATCTTACACGATCCTGGTTGGTCTACATCAATGGACACCAATTGTAAATCATCGAGTCTTCATCTTAGCATCTGCTGAACGTTCATGATGGATTTACTAGGTATTTCCTTCGAATGAATTGAACCGGAATCCCTGCCAGCGGTCAACATCAAACAGCCCTGACACAGCAGGTCACTTCGGTAATGTCCTCGTGCGGTTACGCTTAGTGTTTATGATGGTTCAAATGGTTACAGTCGTGGGGTGATCTCCAGCGACTCACCTAACCGTGGGTGTCTGTAGATGTGCCCGCGTAAGGCTCCTTAGGGGTATTCGATTAGAAGTTGGCGCAATTAGAAGCGAGTCTTCACAATATGTTGTTGATGAATTCTAGTTCAACCACCTGTAAGTACCGGTTGTATTATTGCTAACTGTTTTATTTCAGGTAAAATCATCTTGAACCCCAACTTCAAACGTGCTCATACACACATCTCAATGCCCAAAGAAACTCGATGCAACATCACACGGTCTAGAAGAAAAGATTCTACAACAACAATCATGAACTCTCAATCACAAACAGACAAAGAGCTACTGACCTGCATCACACTACAAACAGTCACAAGATGTCATGAGCATTGTCGGAACGGAGCGAATCCATTGGAGATGCCCGAAAGTGACGTGTGGCGGATTACACACATCCCATCGTACTCATTTCTCACATCAACAAAGAACAAAAGAACAAAGAACGGATGAAACTAACTTGCTATCAATCCATTTTGAAGACGTCTAAAGATACAAATGTCAACAGGTGTAAAGTTCAAAGACAAACACGCTCAAGCAACCCAAACCGATGACGTGGACGAACTTCTATCCTTCAACAATCCTTCCATGACGATCCTTCAGGGGGAGATTGTAGGAAATCAATAAGTTTACAACTATTCCAGTCAAAAAAGTCTCGGTCATTTCAGTCA